>VZTV01044231.1:0-17503 GCA_013400875.1 Anhinga rufa | reverse complement strand
ATATGTGCCCATAGAATTCTTCGGACTTCAACACAATTTTTTGGAGGGCATGCTGACCAAATAATAGATCAACAGAACACAATGATCTCTGAGGCCTACAAATATTCTTTGAGAATATTCAGGCCTGTAAAACAGCAGGGACATGGTACAATGAAATAAATGACCTAAGCTGGTGAGATGACTCTGATCTTAACCATAATGGCTAAATGATTCTATGACTATTATTAATGTAGAAATTCCAGGATCTTTTTTAAATTTAGAAATTGAACACATGGAAGATAAAAACAAATCATTATTCATTAAAAAATATGAAAATTTCAGAGAAGAGAATAAAACAAGAAATCTGAAGCAACATCTCAACACACAGACTGTAATATATTTTTCTCTAAATCTATGTGTGTTTTCAGGGCCAATACTTGGCATAGTTGTTATTATCTAAAGACAAATGTCTGCGACAGTGGGCTTGGGATACTTTTTCCTGCTATTTAAACTTTTATGGTACAGTTCCTTCTCTGCAAGAACTCTGCTCTTTTAGTGACCTATAAATGCTACAACAATATAAACCTTAAATAATAATAGCAAAAAAAGTCAGTAAATCCAGTTTAAGAAGATTTTTTCAGATGACCAAGTGTATGGGTCTTACCACTTAGGGGCAAAATTATTTTGCCCTTGCAAACAGCTCTCTCTAATGTATTTTCCTGGCTTCATTGAGATATTCGTGTGACAAGTATGTGGCAAAAGTATATTCCAGTTGATACATGGATTCCTTTCTCCATTTATCTCAAAATCTTCCTAAGTCCTGTAGGTGTGTATACACTATATGTAGAAGTTAGTTTCAGGCCTGTGCCAAGGAGAAGATCTGCCTCATAATCCAAGCTAGACAAATCCAACGGAAGAAAATTGGTTTCACCAATACCTACAGGAATTCAACACAAAAATAAATCCAGGCAGGAGGAAAATTGTTCCAAGAAGTCTTTCTTTGTTTCCATAAGTTACCATAAATATGTTTTTTTAATATTAAAACCTTTATCTAACAGTCTCAGCACTTTTAAATTATTACCATTCTACTAGTAAACCTTAACGCCATATATTTCTTTGAGTAAGGTCTATTCATAAAGTTATTTTTTAAGATTGCAAAAAATTGGAAAAATTTCTAATGAAATGTAAAAAGTTCTAATGAGAGAGAAAACAGAAGAGGAAGTTGTATTCTAAGCTATGGCTAATGACAGGCAAAAATTAAGCAACAAGAGGAAATTCTGTTTTCTATATTTCTATATAAAAAGAACTGTTTAAAATTATTCTTAAAATGCAGAACTTTAATTGCTAAGATTTAGCAATTAATCTCAGCATCTGCTGATGATACAGTTTCACAGAGTTCTTGACTAAATTTACTCATGTTTCAGTGAAAAGCAACATGTGATTAGAAGTATTTTGGAAACTGCATGTGCCATGCTAAAAAAATGAAAAAAGAATGAAAGTGTGTTCTAACCATGTTTTAAAAGAACATAAGCCAAAAAGCAATGTTCACGCTATTGTTTCCTTGGAAAAAGAGGGACTTTGTATCTTGTTCAGCACACCATATAAGTTCTGATTAATTTTTGAGGTATAAGTAATCCTATTTCTATTTTAGCCAAAATACTCAAATGGGGACTTAGCATTATGCATACACTTAAATATATTCAGGTCCCCAGAATCATCCATGCAGGTAATAGCTGAGTTAAAATGAGTTAGGCAGCTCTCCCCATGGCTCGCTGGTTCATCTAAATACTTTAACAAAACTGATATATTCTACAAGACTTTTGTAGAATNTAATTCAGATACAAAGGACCTGGACTGTAAAATATAGAACACATGCTATAATCATGCCAAGGCAGTTACAACTGATGCAGGAAATATGAGAAAGATTTTGCCATTAAGGGGCAAGGTCAGGGACACAGAGGTTTACCAATAGTTGTTGCTATCTTCAAAACGAATAAGGGGTTGGCTTAATTAAGGAAAAATATTATTCTTTAAGGGCTTAGTTCAAGTTTGTTCTAAACCTGACTACCTTCATGTTTACTGTTTTAAAGAAACTGTGCAGACATCCTTGAAAAGCTGATAACTGCTTCAGTCAAGTCATAAATAAATAAGACGAGTACGATCCTTAGGCACTTATTAGAAATATAGTAGGTGACAACTGGTAATGATCATTCTGTTCACTTCTTCTGTTCAATATGGTACCCTGAAGAGAAACCCAAAGCAGCCTAGTATGGCAGCAAAGAGCCCCAGAAGACCAAATGGTCCTGCCAAGATGCGTTACCCACTTGCAGTTCCATGAAGGAACAAGTTAGAACCAACTATGGACTCAAGAACAAGGGAACGATCTGTGCTCCGTGGGACAATGTCATGACACTAAAATCTTCAGTAATCTATGGTTCTTAGTTATAATCCAGACACCTCCAGACCAACTGGCAACCTATTAATGGGACAGCCCTCCTTCTCACAGATACAGTTACCATGCTGCCTACTGCAGAACGGCCAACATTAAGAGATTATTTCTAAGCAAATAAATGTTTTTTTAGCTGCCTTCTCAGAAAAGCTTAAATTGATATGGACATTATTTATTCTTTAGTTGAGGCTTAGAAATCAAAGTAAGAATGCTGTTATTAAGGGAGAATCAGTGCAAACAATGGAATATATCAGGTGGCTATATACCTCCATATATCAGTATGGAGGTATCAGGTAGACAAGATAAGTAAGAGAGAGAAGCACTAAATTTTCACTTTGTTTTTTTCTTCCTGCTTTGTCTAACCTTTTTAGTCAAAGTTTCCCTATAAAAGGGTTGACGCCTTCTTCCTTCCAAAAGTTACAAGAACACAGCACTTTAAGCAGGAACACAAGATTATAGGTGACAAGCTGAAAGGACTCATTATTATTCTTTCTTCAAGAAATCAGCAAATAGTAATAAAATACATTAGCTGACCCAGGAGAATCAGTCTAGTCCATTAGTTAGGGAAGACTGACTCTTTCTCCCCTAGTTTTATTTTTTTTAAAATTCTATATGCACCCTTCCTATCCCAGAGTAAATAAAATTTACAGCGTATAGGGATAAAAAACCATAATTATTTGTACTGGCCCATACAATTTCTTTCCAAGAAGAATAAATTATTATTTTTTTAAATTTCAGCTAAGAAGTCCAAACAAAGGATTTCAAATTTACTGCAGCAGTCTTCAGATCTGTCTTTCCAATTACAGAATATAGTAGTAACACTAAATGCCAGTGATATGTATGTACCGTAGGGCATACTGTTTTCTTAGGTATAATGATCCTTAAACACATGATCCAATTTCTGTTGCAAATTCACATATACCCTCAGGCCGCTTTCTGGCATGATAAAGTAGTAGAAAAACCACTGCTATGTCCAATTTAAAAATAAAGGGATAAAACTTAACAGTAGAAGAAAATTTCTGGCTATTTTTGGAAGCTAAAGAGGATCTAGTGCTTATGAAAATATCTGAAGGTACCACCCAATCCTAACGCAAAATTTGGCACGTATGGGCTTTATAATGAAATTCCAAATATCTCATAAAGTGGTTACTGGCTGAAAATAATACTTGAATAATACTTCATAAAAGTTATTATTTGGGGGGGGAATAATTTATGAATGACACAGCAGAATTTGAGCTGAACTTAATATATATCTGAAATCCTAGGACTGGTTTTGATATAAATATATGTGCAAATATTAGTACAATAAAATGGTAACCCAGCTGTATTTAACACGAAGGCACTATTTTGAAGTACCAAATCTAAGCTATGCTTCTAGCAAGAGCAGAATTGTCTTTGGTTTTGAGGAAAATAAATGAGGACTAAAACCAGAATGTTGCATTTCTGAGAGAGAAAAAAAAATAATCCTTCAATCTTCTGAATTCTTTAGCAAGTGGCATTGATCTATTACAATGAAATAAACTGAAAAAAAAAGTAGTCTTTCCCCCCAAAATGCTGGCCTGGTGCCACCCCAACTCTTCCTGTGCAACCTTGAGTTTAATTTAACTTCTTTTTTTCATAATCTTCAAACAGAGGATTAAAACCCCACCTGCGTTCCACTTCCTTTATCTCTTGTTTACAGTCTAAATAAACTTTCCAGAGGAGAGTCTACACCTTCTTGGCTCATCCCAAACAGGGACTAATGCTCAGTGCAGCCTCTAGGCATAATCAGCATAACTAACTAACAAAAGCCGCTCCCTGCCTTTTCCTGGCTGCATTCACCCTTCCAGCCAGTCTTCAGAAGTGAGGGATGAAGGGCAGACACTTCCACCATGCACAAAGGTTGTGCTGTGTGAGTTGCTTGTGTGTGTGCAAAGGCAGGAACTAAGCTCCTGCACAGTATTCCTCTAAGTAAATACACCCAGGCAGATGCTTTCTTCACCTGTACTGGCAAACCAGTTTCAGTGTGTTGGCCACCCAGAGCCTGAAGGCTGGAGCATGGCTGAGCTAACAAGTCTTGCTGAAAAGCAGGGTGTGCTCATTTAAGCCTGGTGCCGTACTTCTGCAGCCCCATAATTCATACCAGCAGCTGGCTTGATTTTCAGCCCAGAGACTGAAATAAAAAAAAATAAATCTTACAAATGTTTTTGATTTAAGTAATATATAGGTTTTACTACAACATCATGGAAACCCAGTCTGTCCTTCAACATACCACCAGCCTTCAGCCCACAGCTGCTGGCATGAGGTTTTGAAGGGTGACTTGAAATTGTGTTAGTTACGCCCAAAGTTCTGTTCGCTCCTTTGAATTTTTGCAGCGTTTTTGGCATAGAAAAGAGCCACCTATCTTTCCAAGAGAAAACTGATCTCTAGTGTGTTCCTGCCTAAATGGCAGAATGCAAAAGCAGCAGAGGAGCAGCATAAAAAGCCTGCGCACGTGGATCCAGCTCACTCCCTCCGGATCGGTGCAGTGTCTCAGTCACTTTTCTGATTCCCATGTCTGGGATGCACTAGCACAAAGTCCTAGTCCTTGTCCTCCAGAAAGTTGCATGAAAAAGCAAAAAGGACAAAGGAAGTTCCCGCTTTGCATACCAGGAGTCCAGAGATGGTCTAGGAGGTAGAAATGCCGACTGTAATGCAGACAAAAATTTCAGATGGCATCCAGGAGGGCTTAAGGTCACACCAGTGTGACTTGCAGGTGCGCTACCAGAGGACTTCGAGTTTTATTTTACTTCCAGAACAGAGACTGGAGCCCAAACTGTCAGGCATTAATTCAGATTTCAGAAAATACTTCTGATTTTCAGAATGTGTTATTGCCTGAAATGACTGTGTGTTTCCGTGTCCTGTTAATGACATGACTTTGCTGAGACCCAAGACACAACCAGCCCAGCTACTGAACTGTTGTAAGAGATTTACATTTATTGTCCTTCGCTACTGCTTTAGTTACTCATGGATTTTATTTTTTTTTAAAAACAGCCATCTTAATGAAATGTCAATGTATTAAAGAGTCCGCATAATAGTAATTGAATTTGGAACACAAGCAACTGGTAACAATATCAGTAAAAGTATTAGTGGGGCAGCTCCTTATACACAGCATCTCTTTACCCCTCTCCCTATGTTTCATTTATGACTCTAATTTCTGGTTTTGCAGTTGCAAGTCAGAAAGCGACAGCATGCTGAACTATACAATTAGGAATGGAAAAGTCCCTGCAGCCTTTAAAATATTAGAAGAAAATATATTTAGAAGCTTGAATATGTTCCTATTCACAGTTTCAACAGAGGACACACCAGCATTGGCTTTTTTTTTTTTTTTAAAACTACTTAAACTCAGCTGTAAGACTTCATTCCAGGCACATACTTGGCTAAAAAAGCAGTTTATCTGTTGTTTAAAACACTTTGGATCATTTCTGCATTTTAGCCTAGTTCTGAGAACTTCCTGGGGCAAGGTTGGGTTCTCCTTCAGTTAACACTTTCTGCCACACTGAATAGATCCTTTTATCTTTTTAGGCAGTGTGCCTTTATCACAGGGTGTCTGTTTGCTTGGGAGTGTTTATATACACCTCTTGGTTGAAAATACCTGCCAAGTTAATATGTAGAATCCAGGAGAGTCTGACCCCAAAGACAGCTCATATTGCATCAAATTGGCACAGTGAGATCCCATGCAGAGATAGCCAAGCCAGCTCAGACACTGACAGAGTAGATCTAGTGTGGAAATCCGCCTGGATCGATGTTTTCCATATGTCTACAGCCAATTATCACAGGTAAAAGGCCATATTAATGCAGCTCTGCAATGTTAAGCTCATTTAGCACTAGCTGGAGTCCCTGCACAGCCTGCCATGCAGTGATTGATTTCAAGAGGGGGCCCATTAATGGCTACCAACAGGAAAAAAAATAGAAAAGAGAAAAGAACAGTCACAACCCCCACAGTGCAAAAACCTCTCCTATAGATTAAAATCAGAGACCTTGACCCCTGGCAGCAGGACTGATGCGGAGACACACACCTAGGCAGCAAGGCAAGATGGCCATCAACCAGGCTTGCATGGGAGCCACCCAGCTGAACCTCACTGACCGCATCCCAGGTGGCTCACCCAGAAATCAAGCCCTTTGCCTAAAGGAGACACCGCTGCCCCCATGGCCTGAATGATCACACTGTAGGGAAGATTGGAGCTAAAATGTGTGGAGTAAGGTGTTCGCTCACAGAAAAGTTAAAAGCTCTATGAAGCAATAATCCATACCAGGGGTTCACCTAGCCTGCTGTTTCTTTCCAACAGTGACCTTTGCCAGATGATAAAGGAGAAACGTTAACACAATATTTACCCAGAATACATTTTCAGCTGCTAACGACTCTGGACTTCCTTGAGTCAGAGATACTTTTTTTTTATTCTTCATTTAATAACCCTGGATAGATTCTTCTTCCACAGGTTTATTTAACTGTTTTCAACCACATAACCTTTTAACATCCACAGTATTCTCTGTCAATGAATTCCATGGCTTTGCTACCAGTTAAAGAAACATCTCCTTATGGATATTTCAACCTGCTGCTTATTAGTTTCATTTGATGTCCCCAGATCCTTTCCATAGAAGAGATAGCAAACACTGCTCCCTGGTCATTCTGTTTCTCTCCTGTGTTAGGAAACAGGACACAATCTCTTACATCTCATAACTGATTTTTCACTATAAGAAAGATGGTCCTGCTGGACAAACTCTTCACGCCAAAGGCATATAGCTGAACTACTGATAACACTAATTTAATTTCAGAGATGGAAACACAACCACTCATCTTTCTATCTATCTGAATGCCTCTTGGTTGTAACACCTACAGATTTATAATTGAACTCTGAAAAAAAAAAAAAAGCAGTTCAGGTCAAAGTTGGTTTTATTACATTTTTTCTTGACAAAAATGACATTGTTTGATGCTGAATAAATTTTCCAGTCAAGCCAAAAATAAACTTCATTTTAATATGCTTTGAATTAAAATAAAATTGAATGAAATAAAATAAAAGGTTAGACAGTCAGGGAAACAGAAATTAAAACAACAGTCTGCTGTCTTATTATCCAATATCATCTCCTAGAAAAACACTTTAACAACTTCTGCTTCCATCACTGAAGCTGTTGCACTTTGTGTAATGTAATGCTCTTCTTAAATTTTAGTCAAAATCTCCCATTATTGAGGAAAGCATCCTTAGTCACAAGATCAGAAAGAAATTCTGCCTCTTGCTTTGACTTGAAGAAATCTTTAAATATATTACTGAAATTGTAAAAACAATAGGAACTAATGCAGGTGCATGTAAGATCGCCGCTGAACAGTGGACGGGACATCCATAGAGAGGAGACCCTGGTCCACAACCCCTACCTGACTCTCAAAACAACACGCTCACCACAGGTTGCTCTGACCCAATTAACATTTACTTGTCTTTGAAGAAGTGAAATAGCTTTGGAAGGAAAAAATAAAATACACTGATTTCAAAGCCCCTCTAGCTTAATGGTCTGATTACTCCTCTGGAAGGTGTGGGCTCATGTTCTCCAGAGGCAGAAGGATGGTGAATGCAGGTTCCCCTTCAGGGGTGAGCTGAAAGATGGTTTTGCCACTACTTTCATGAATAAAAGAAGCCCTGATTTAGTCTTTTCCCATTGCCACTGAAAAGAAATTTGGACCTCATTTTGTATCAAAAAATGTTTGATATTCTGAAGTCTTTTTAGACCTGAAATTTGTAGACAGCAAATTTTTATGCAGTGATGCAGCCAGCACTCCATTGAGAAATGCTCACAGAGCAAAGGACACTTAAAAAATAACTTATTTAAACAGTTACAAGTCAAATAAAGCAACTCTATATTGAAAGCTTTCAAAAATTTACTCTGCAAATGCACTAATGCATTTATATTTTAAATTCTTGATATAAAAAAAAACTTGGTAAGCAGTTAATCTGAGCAATTCTTAGCTGTGGAAGTAAATTTGTTATTAAAATTTCAAAACTAATACTAATATCAAAATCAATAACTTGATGTTATTATTATTTATTATTATTAGCTATATAAAAGCTGAATTTTCATAAAATGTATGAATGCTTACTGCATTATATTGACTTAATATTACTTAAAATTTACTCATGATGACCTCATGCAACATGGTCAATTATATCCAGGAGCTAAAAATGATGGTAAATTCCACATTAACTCCAAATATCATTCTCTATATCCTCACCTTAGGAAAAAACCCAAACAGTTAAAATTTCTCATATATATACTTGAAGGTGGAGCCAACATCCCTACAAAAAAGCGCCATTCTTTTTTGTGTCTGCTAAAATTCAGAGAGGTTAAAGATGCTTCACAGACAAACCCAGTGCACAGTGAAGAGAGAAGCAAAACCCCACTTGGTTTAATGCCTCCCAGAAGAACCTCACCTCCTTACACAC
Organism: Anhinga rufa; assembly: GCA_013400875.1. NCBI lineage: Eukaryota > Metazoa > Chordata > Aves > Suliformes > Anhingidae > Anhinga > Anhinga rufa. The sequence continues at coordinate 8,626 of VZTV01044231.1, read as the reverse complement.
TGTGAATGGGAAGTAGTTATTAGCTGATAGCTCATCTCACAGGGTGTAGCTATATGGGGTTGAGGGAGGAGTAGCTAACACCCATTCAATTTGCACACAGACAAACTCAGGCATAAACTTTAGAAAAGTCAAGTCTAAATATATCTATAACAGGAGAACCTCTCCCTTTTTTTCCTTTTTGTTTCTTCATCACAAACATCCTGAAAGCAGAATGATATCCTGTTGCTGTATAATGCTTTTGGAGGTACAGCTGCTCTAGATTATTTATAATGAAATGAATTTCTGCCACATCAAGCCTTCAGTTATTGCCTGGGTAGCCTAACTCAAAGCAAATTAACTCTCTTTTTCTAGGTAAACCACACCTATAGTAATCTTGTACAGAGTTTATGATCTTTCACTTCTCATATTATTCCTTTTAAAATGCCCCCTGCATAAGATAGACTCCTATCCCCCCGGCATAAGTCACATCATCTTCAAGCAGAGTTAGGGACTGTGATGACAAAACATATGTCAAGGTTTCAGCAATGTCAGTGTCTGCAAAGCTGCTGGGTTGGGGATGATCCCTTCCCTTGCCAGACACACCAGTATAAAACAGAAATCAAAACACTTCTCCACCCATAAAAGACCATTTTGAACTTACAGACCTGAGATTCCCACCTTAAGTTACATGGAAATCAAGTACAACTTTACTAAAAACAATAGATTTGAAATAGTGCAGAACAGACACAAGCGTGAGGTCATTCAGGCCATTAGCTCTGCCAGATGAAGTCAGCGGTCACTGGCCAAACACCCGGTCAGCAATCGATTGGCTGGCAGGTCTGACAAGCCCATGTGTTTGTTTAAATGTTTGTGTTTGATTGCAAGCTCCTGCCAGCGAGGGACGGCAGAGGAAGCACAGTTAGGTGTAGGCAGGAGAGGGGGAATGCGGAGGGTGGGCAGCGGGGTGGGCAGGGCCCTGGGGCTGGCAGGCGCTCCAGAAGGTTTCCCTGAAATGGGCTTTCAAATTTGTGTCATATTTTCTTTATTAAACTCTTTTGCGAGATCTATAGGAACTGCTTTTTCTATTTCCCCTCCCAAAATTAAGTTGCTTCTCCCACCCTGCATTTTTTCTCCCTCTGCATCCCTCATCCGGCTCAAGCCTCAGCTTTGGTATCCTTTGCTCTTACCACATTTTTCCATTCCTCCGTCCGTTCTCTAACTCCCCAGTTATCCTCAGTCTCTCTGCGTCTCGTCTCCTGCCACTGCCATGTACGATGCTTTCCTTCTGAAACTACTCCCACTAGCAACCGAGCACTGAAACTCCCAGCGCATCCGGCTTCTGTCGGCACCTTGGCTTGGTCTGGGCGGCTCTGGCAGCCGGCAGAGGCAGCAGCCTCTAATGGTGGCCAGAAGGAAAACTTCTGCTCACAGAACAAGTATTCATGTCTGCCCTTCAAAGCCAGAGGACAAAGTGGGACAGCGGAGAGGAGAAGAATGAGAAAAACAAAGTGTAGGTAGCTGTGGGGTGTTGTGAGAGGTAAGTGTTGGGATAAAGAAAGGGGAACGAAAAACAAAACCCTGGAAAGTCTGAGATGAATGAAGGCACCAGGAAGCTGCAAAGCTCCTCCCAGCTGCAGGGCTGTTCTGCAGGTAGTGGAAGATGCCCCAGGCCAGGCTCTGTAGGTGTGGTAGAGGGCAGGGATGGCTTCGAAGCCCTGACTTACCCTCCCGAGCCGAGCCCTCCGGTTTCGCTGGCTCCAGCGCCATGCGGGGGCTTCGAGGCCCGGAACCCGGAGGAAGAGCAGCTGCCTCCGCCCGGCCTCAGCGAGTCCAGTCCGGGGAAGAAGGAGGCACTTCCTTGGGACTGAGATATGCTTTGCCTGCTAAGTACACCAAACTACTCGGTGGTTCCTCACCCGTGGTTAAAATCCTCCCAACTGACACTAGCACAGTTTGAAGCATATTCAGGTTTGTGCAGGAAAACCAGTTACAACAGATAACCCAGAAGGCAATTCCAGATTCAGTATTTTTACAAGCACTTTTCATCTGGGGCTCTCAAAGTGCTTTGCAAATATGAACTCGTTTAAGCTTCACAACAACCCCCGTGAGGCAAAGATAATGATCACTGTACCCATTTTACAAATGGGGAAACTTTAGCACAAAAGAAGAAAAGTGTTGCCACAGATCAGGCATAGCAAGTTGAGAACAAAACTAAGCAGTCCTGCCTCCCAGGCGCTTGCACTAACAAGTAGAAAACCCTCCCTTCCGCTCTGGTTTGATTGAGAATAGCTATTCCAAACAAAGGGGTAGTGTTAAAAAAATGAAGGAGGAGAAAACATGTAGTTCAAGTTCAGTAAGAAACTTCAGCAGCTTCAGAGCATCAGTACCATTAGGCTACACATTCAAGGTAAAGTTAGATGCAACTCTGAGTAGAACGCAAATAGCAAGCTTTTTTTTTTCCTACATACCTTTTTGTAATGGTGTGATTCAGAGTGACATGCAGAATGGCATGATGTAAGCAACGCATCCAAACAAAGTACTCACACATCTTGCAAGTTTGATATTAAAACTCACATGCCATGGGGAAATAAATCTAAAACCCCTGCTCTAACATCTGCAGTAATAGTGGAGTAAGGAATGGGACAACAATGATGAGGTATTGTCAGGAAATATGGTTTGGCTAAAGTCTGAAAGTCCAAAGGTTTTTTCAAACCACAGCCAAGAGTTTTGACAGCATATGAACAGACTGTCTCACCGCGTATTAGTGGTTTTGGCTGTCAGAAATAAAAAGTTGACCAAGCAGTTTCTTAAAAGTTTTAGAATCAGATCTTTACTGGTTATAAGGAACTTAATTGTGTTTTGATAGCTTAAGTCAGTTCCTTTTTCATCCAAAATCTTATTTTCAAGTTTGGTGGGGATTCAAAGAGATGAAGAATTCAGCAGTACCCCAGAGGGTTACACCTGTCAGAGTACAGGAACAGATGTGAAATATTTTTTCCTTGGCTAATGCTAGACTCCACAGAGAGCTGACGATTTCTAAGGTGTGTAACCACAGAAGGCTTCTTACTCCAGATAAATTATCACTGAGCTATTTAAATCGTAACTGCAGTAGCAGCGCAAACATGGTGATGAAATAATCACTTGGATTTGGCTGCATGGTGCTGTTCTGCTGCTGCAGCACTGTGACTGTGATTTCAGGCAGGATGGGCACTAAAGGAACTCTTGGGGGAGAGTGCCCTGTTAACCAGTTCAGTACCACTGCATGAAATACTTAGTGCCATGGGCATTATATAACTGCAGCGTATCTGAAGTCCTCACAACATGCTACTTCGCTTAAGTGTTATTCGCAAGCAGTGGTTTCAATTAGTGGAATACAGCCTAGAAACTTATAGGGGGAAGAAACCGATCCTTTGTGTTATAAAAGAAAGCTTCTCCAAAAATGTCCACCACTACTGGCGTAGTTGTGACTGTCTATAAACAGGCTCCTAAAATTCACCAGTTTCAAATACCACAAGCCAGAGAAGTACCTTTTCCTTCCCATTAAATTCTATTCCATTTACCTGAGAATTCAGCAGTTTAAACATGATTCCCCTTCCCTTTCCTTCACCGCATAAGAGAATTATTAGAGCCTACCACATTATTTTCAAAGTAGGAAAAGCAGAAATGCAATCAAATTCAAGAGGCACACTAGGGCTCTGCAATACCAAATTGGAAATTTAAACTTCACATAGGAAAAAATAAAAAGGAAGATTCAGCTAAAGAAAAGTAAAGAGGTGAAAGCAACAGAAAAGATAATTACATAGTAACATATTCCAGTGATGAAAATTGAAAATTGATAATTTCAAACTTGAGTCATAGTAAGCCATCTTCAACTTTAAAAGTAGTGTATAAAAATCAGATTTTGATTTTGTGACCTGCCTTTTTTCATGTAGATCCCCTGTGGTAATTTTATCTTTTTTTTTTATTATTCCACAGTAGCTCAGAAATGATATGTGCACATACACAGACAAAAAGAGTTAATAAGATTAAACTTCCTAACACAAACCAGGACAGAGTGAGCAGTCAATAATTCATGATCTAATTTATGACTGTCTGCAAAGCAAGCATGTTTTGCCTAATGGGGTGAATGTCTCTTATTAACTTAGTACTAAATTATGTACTGAACTAATAGCATTGTCAGAGGCCTGTAAACAGAGCAGATATGAATCAGTGTTTTGTGGCAGCACTATAATTATAATAACATCCTGAACAAGCTTTATGCTACTGCAATGTACATAGACCTGATACTGATGGGCTTGATTCAAGATCAAAAGTTAACAAACAGGGACTTAGGCGTGAATCACAAAGCAGACACACTTGTGTTTTGATACGTAATAATAGTGAAATAAAGCCAGTTGCCCAAGCTGGATTAGAGGCACATGATACGCTTGTAAAGAACATGATCTCTCCTGGGAATAGCTCTTCCCATTAATCTGGAAACACCCCTGTTTTTTTTCCTATTATCACTCTCAATTCACTTCTTAGTAAGCAATCTAGAGCTACAAATGGATACCACCAGGCAACAACTATGTGCCTGCTGCTGCTGGAGGGATTTAGGTTTCAGGCTTTTCATCAGAGGCAAAGCACTGTTGGCACAGCCCGTGGGGCAAAGACTGAAGGGGGTCCTTTATCCAGCCAACTCCCAAGTGGGGACTCACTTCTCTTTCCTCCATTTCTTCTTTCCTTAGAGTTTCTCAGGTAAACTGCACATACTAAGTTATACCAGTGTGTTTCTTAGTTCCAGTTTTCAGGCTTTGAACAAATAGCATGAAATTGCAATATTTCCTCTCTGGTTCATTTTTAGCGAAACAAAGAAATATTTAAAAAAATCTGATCAGGATGCAATCTCTACCTTTAAATTAATTTTTCTTAGTTTTATATTTTATTAACAAAATATGCATGAGAAAGAGTCTTATCTTCGGAGTTCCTCTCTTGTGACGTATACCTAGCTAAATTTATAATCCTTTGACACATTGGTGGGTTAGCTGATAACTGAAGGGAACACAAATCTAATTTGTTTAAAACCTTTGCTGCTAGGTATTTAACTGAAGCCTGTAAGGCACAGAAATAGAGAAGGAATCACTATTCTATTCCAAGCTTTCACCCTGATTTACTAGATGACTGAGGGTAAGTTATTTTGGTTCTTGTCTCCTCCATTAGATGTGTATTATGTTCCTTTCCCCACACCAAATCACTTTGAGAGCTGGGGGAAGAAAATCCAATGGCACTAACTATTATGGTGATGGTAGAACAACACAGCACACCTTAAAAATGCTGCAGTTTCACAATCCTAAACCTCCTGACAATCAGTAATTAGGGTAGTATCAGGAAAGACACCTTTACAAAGGAAAGATAAACACTGCACAGCCTTAGTAGTTTTTAACCTATGGTATTCAGATAGCTGGGGGTAAGTGCCTGTGCTGTTTGTGATTAGTCTGCCAAAGGTAACTTACAATCTATCTACTTTTCTCAACATCTTCATGTTCTGCTTATGAGTATCCACACTCCTATGGAAAAAAGAAATTGTGGGTTCACGAATGCAGAGCCTGGAAACCAGTTTCCTAGAAGAAAGAATGAACGAAACAGGTACAGGTCCAGGCAGCTTACCATGGCAGCATGCCTCCAGGCACAACCACTTTCTTCCTTTTGGCTCACCCCTCATATAAACCCTCTTTCCTTCTGAGTACAGCTCAAGCTGAAATACCAAGACAACCTTTGGTACAACATTAACCCTTGAAATTCAGGCTCAAGGACATCTAGAATTGGACTGTGAGAAAATGTAAACAGAAAAAAATTATATTTTCACTCAAAACAGTTTTGGTTTACAATTGCTAAAAATAAATTTATATTTTGGGAACCTCTGCTCTTTTAACCTTGGTCATAATTGAAAGTTTTCATTATTCTTTTACTAATGCTTTTTTTTTTAAATCAAGTTATAGCACTATGCTTCTAGTTCCATAAGCTGATCACTCTTGTTTTCACAGAGTATGATGACTTTTTAAGATGTGTGTTGCCTTTTAGAACCCAGAATTTCACTTTTGATCAATAAGTGTCGGTAGAAGGAACTGCTGAGATAGTACATTGAAGTTCTTTGCTTTATCTAGGCCATTGAGCCAACCACTGTATTTTTTTTTCTCTGACACAAACTCACATAAAATAAAAAAAAAAAGGCACTGAGCCATAAATTACTGGAATTCTCTTTCTTCCAGATAGTAAAAGATGTCTAAATTCAGAGCTTCTTTATTAAAAAGTAGATATTTGCCCATGGACAACTGACTTCTGTGAGATAGAAGCAGAAGTTTTTATGCATCAAAAGTCTTAAAAGATCAAACTGTTGAGAGAAATTCTCCTTCAACTCAGTGGGAATGGTTGCTACTTCTGGAGGTTTTATATTCTCTGTCTGTCACTGATGTGAAACTCAAAGCTTCAAAGAAACATCGTATGCAGCATTCAGAAAAAAACTAATTTTCAGTTACTCCCAACTTTATTATAGTCCTATTTAGCTAATCAAATCCAAAATTAATTCTTTTGTAGCCCATGAATTTATTTACTATATATTATTTACTATATATGAATTTATTTTCTATATATTATATGGACATATCATAAAAGATTCCACAGCTTCTGTATTTTGCAAGACTAGGAGTTTGTGCCAGTGTACTTACCTAAAATGTCTTCTAAAATCTGAACTGTGCAGTGTATTGGTTCTTATACTAGTTCTAGTGCATTTGAGGGAGGATAGTATGTAAACATAGCAGTTATTACAGGAACATTTTATTAAAATAAATGTAGTCTAAAGTGGCTGATAACTTTCACTGGTTTTTAGGTATTGTTGTAGAGATATGGGCCATGAAGTGATACAAACCCAACTATGCATTGTACCTACATTGTACCTACTCAATAAAAGTACTGTTCTCCACAGAAGGAAAAAAAATTCCAGGAACTTAATCACCTTTGTTCCAGTCTTATACACATTTTACATATAAGAATAATCTACAGAATCAGACAACAATTCAGTTTGGAAGGGACCTCTGGAGCTCATCTAGTCCAACCCCCTGCTCAAAGCAGGGCCAGTTCAAAGTTTGAAAGTTCAATTGAAAGTTCAATCACATGACTCAGGACTTTGTCCACATGAACTTTAAATCCCTCTGAAGACAGAGATCCCATAACCTCACTGAACCACCAGTTACAGTGCCTTACAACCCTTATTAAAAAGATTACTTTTTTTCCTCACACCCAACTGGAATTTCCCTTATTGCAGCATATGCCTGTTGCCTCTAGTCCTTCCTCTGTGCACCTCTGCTGACCTCCATGCTGGCCTTCATTGCTGCCATTGCACACTGCTGACTCAGGTGCAAATTACAGAATCACTGTATCATTTAGGTTGGAAAGCACCTCTTGAGATCACCTCATCAAACCCTTCCTGCTGAAGCAAGGTTAGCTAAAGCAAGAACATGTCTGGTCAGGTTTTGAGTATCTCCAAGGATAAGACTCCACAACCTCTCCGGGCAACCTGTGCCCAGAGTCAGTCATTGTCACAGTGAAAAAGTGTTTCCTGATGTTCAGATGGCATTTCATGTGTTTTAATTTGGGTCCATTGCTTCTTGCCTGTCACTGGACACTACTGATAAGAGTCTGGCTCTTTTGTCATTTATTCCCTCCCATCAGGTATTTATACCTGATATTTATGTACTTATAACTATAAATTGCCCACCAGAAATCCCAGGTCCTTCCCTACAAAGCTGTTGTCTAGCCTGCCAAACCCCACCCTCTGCTACAACAGAGAGTTACTCCTTCCCAGGTGCAGGAGGTTGCACTTATGTGAGGCTCCAGTTGACCTACTCCTCCACTTGTCAACCCATATATACCTGTAAAAGATGTGCAAGGGACTGTAGCATTAAGTCCATTTCTTGCAGGTCGCTTTCACAATCTTTCTATTTGTAGAACTTCACTCAGCTAAGTTAGATCAACGCAACTTAATGAAAAATGCAGTAAAAGTGATTTTACAGGCTTTTATGATTTAAAAACAGACAGTAGATTTAGAAGTCAGTTCAAACAGTCCACACTACTCTACAGTATAGAGTACCTGCAGGCAGACTCTGAGGCAAAAATGGACACTAGAAAGTATATAGTTTTTCTGTCCATAAACACCAGTCTCTCAGGTTATTGCTATTCTTGGCAGATGTTACTGCATGTTGTTGAGCTTTTATTCCTATAGAGTGGCCTTAGCTGATAAACTCTCTCTTATGTAAAATTAATTACCCTGTAAGTCAGTGGAGACTGCCTCAGGATAGCTCTTCTATTCAGTGGCATATCAGTAACGATCAGTGATACATACATTTTCAGGTATTCCTAAAACATGACAGGGTTGTCTTTGCTAGCGTTGGAGCAAAGCGAAACCCACTTACTAGATAAAACAAGGAGAGGAGGAATCTTCCCCTAGGAAAAATGTTGTGAAATAAAATAAAGTCTCACCATCAAAACCTACAAACTTGTTTATATGGATTTCCAAACAGAAGATTTTCTTGGAAATCATGGTGAGAACTTTTGAATTATTTCTGCAATTTCACTATAAAATACTGAAAAAGTAATCATAGAATCACAGAAT
>VZTV01044224.1:0-21729 GCA_013400875.1 Anhinga rufa | reverse complement strand
GGTTCCAGAAGATTCCAGGGGGTCCAAGCCCCCCTACCATGTGTTGTAAGATGACCCTGGGGCCAGGCTCACATGCAGAGGGCTGGGCCTATTTGCTCCGAGACAGCAAGATAAGATATAGCCATGTACATGTTCCTGTTGGGTGGAACCTCCTCGGTTGTCGCCGTGGTGACGCCTTGGCCGTCAAGCCATTCTGCCGGCAATGTTGAGACAAGTTTCTAGTCCCTTACAAGGTGATCTTGAACCTGATCTTTGCCTACAGTGGAAGGGACTTCATTGCCCCTGTCCCTGCCTTGAGGTTCAGGGGCTTGAAAGATGTAGGAAGAGAGATCACCACTGAAAACTGAGGCAAAAAAAATTGTTGAGCCTTCTGCATGTTGGCTCTCACCAGTTCTGTCTTATTTATAATTTTCATTAATCTTCATTTTTTGGCCAGTGTGCCTGTAGAAGCCTTTATTATTCTTTGCATCCCTTGCCAAATTCAGATCATGACTCACAAATGGCAAAAAGTTCGAAGCCCAAATCCATGAAGACGCTTTGCACCTAACATCACACTGGCTTCAAAGTGAGGTCCCTGGAGTTAGGAATGGCCTTAGGTTCCTAATATTTAGTAGAGCTGGGTCTTTGTCTCATACATTATTCAGTCAACATAATAAAGAATAAACCACAGAACTTTAGCTATCAACTTTTTTTAGCACTTTTATGTATTGTCTGGAAAAACGTTTGAGCATTCAGCATTAGTAGTTTCAAAACACAAAGTAGTTGAGAATTTAGTTTTATGTTACAATGTTTTTTCACTCTATATTCTAAGTAATTTCAGCAATTTAAATGCTGATTCTGAGGTATTGATGTGGGCAAATGTAACATTAATTATATTTTCTGCAGTAACTTGAAAGTAGCTCTGGCCATTAAATCTTGTCTTATTAAAAATTTTAATACAACCTAGGACACCATGGCTTGTCATCTTTTGTGCATGTTCTATGATTTACAAGGGAATGTCTTCTTCCACTGCTATCAAGCCTGGCATTACTGAGACTGAGCTCATGTAGACTTTGGATGGAAAAATACTACACATGATTTGCAACTAGGATGAACAGGTATTTGTGCAAGCTGCTGGTGTGTTTAGGTAATGATCATGAACAACTGATTATTAATGCAACTGAGAATGTTTTAGCTGCAGTGACTATGAAATCATGAAGCTCCCCACTACCACAAACTGTCACTTATGTACCATCACAAAACTGTCTTGCCTCTTATGATTTGGGTAGAAAATACATACATGCATTTCTCATGGGGTCAAATGAGAAATATCATGTAAGTTATGTAAGTGCCGCTTTTTTCCTCCATATGTTCTAAAAAGGTGGTTTGGTTTTTTTTCCCCTCATTTGACTTTCTAATGTAAAGAACAAAGTAGGAAATCTATTCAATAATGGTTTGGTGTGCAACATTATGACCCAGGTTCAATAAAGTGCAAAACTAAATGCAGAGTTAAGTAATTTGCAGAATTGGGTTAAAAAAAGAGCAATTAAAATTAATGAAAAACATGTATTGGGCTAGCAATATGTAAGTACTCAATACATGGCATTAGCAATATATAAGTACATTGATAAAGTGAAAACAAAACAGTCTGCCACTGCTTCAGGCTCTTTCCAGTGTTAGAATTTCCTGGACAGTTGGTCCGGTTACAGTTGCACATGCATCCTTCTTTCTGGCCAGAACCTCTGGTGATGCTGACATGCCATCCCTTACCATTACAAGGTGTGATGTACCCAACTCACAGATAAGCTTTTTGTCTTTGATACACTCCACAGTGTCTAATAGAGGCCAGATGGTTTCCTATATTTTGCTGTCTCTGCAGCACTGTTAGTAGCACAAAAGCCCTATCATGCAGATAACCAACCAGTTGTGAATTCCATAGGTATGAGGAGCTCTAAACCATCACACCCTGACCTTCATCTCCACTGTGGGAAAGGCACTATGTTATTGGAGTTACAGGCACTTGAGCTGCCTGCAGATGTCTTATAGTCACTGGCTTTCTAACAACTGCCATCCACAGATAAGCCTCAGTCTGGCACAACCGCTTGTTCTATGAACATAAGAATTCATGTATTCAGAAGTCAGTACTCACAGAGAAAATTTGCACTGGAAAACGTGAAAGCAGTAAGAATAAGGTAGAACATCTTGGTCCTCCAGCTTTCACTCAGCAAGTAAAACACACCTCAGATACTTCAGTTTCTTGAATGTCCATTGTGTCTGTGTTGAAATCTGTGAAATAATCAATCTGAGTGTAGAGAGCACTCCCACTTCAAAATGGAAAATATCTTGTTTTGATCTTCCAAAAAAATTAATTTTTTGTGATTATAATAAAAATGTTTTCTGAATTTATGATTTCTTTCAAAAAAATTTAACAAATGTAGATGGCAAAATTGAAAAAAAATGCTTTCTATTTTAAAATTAAAATTGGATTTGAATTACCTGCTCACAAAAGCAGTTACAATTGTTTTTCTCCATTTTAAATTGGAAACAGAAATTACTTAAATTCTTATTTAACAGGAAAAACACGTCTGAAGTATCTGAATTTGTCATTCTATTGTTGAGGACATGCAATGGAACTTGGGAAATGTCACTGTTCCCGAACCAAAGAAACCAGGAGTGAATGAAAAGAGAAAATGATGACTCTGTTATGTCTGTGGAAGCAGGACACAGAAATCACAGCAGTAGAAGGCTACTATCTTCTGCCTCTGATGAGCAGTTGCTTTCATGCTTGACTGATCTCTAATTCAAAGTAATCTACAAACATCGAGTAATTCAAATATTGTAGTGAAGTAGGGAGGTGTTATTCCCCCTGTAGACTTTACAGATTGCCTGTCAGAGGGCAGAGAGGTCAAACAACTTGCATAAGGCCATGGAAGGAAAAAGAGTGTTTCACCTCAGTATTGGCTCTCAGTCCAGTGCTCAGACAACTAAACTATTTTTTTATCAACTTAATTTACTTTTTTTTTTTAACATATCTATAAAAAATAAACAGGGAAAAACACCTGTTGTTTGAGAGTCAGCCTCTAAATAGGAAAAATAAGTCACTGTTCTACACATCTGGTTGCATATTTTCTCTCTTCTCATATTTATACTTAAAAATGTCTGTTTAAATACAGCAAGACTATAATATTTACCTTAGTGCCAGGTGTTATAAACTAATGGGTTATGATGGAATAAGAAAGGCACTAAATGTTCCCGTGCTCCTTTTTACTATACGCTGTTTTGACATTGCCCATTTGCAGGAGACTGACTTACTGCTTCATGCATGTTTGAAAACAAGTGAGTCAGAGCATACATTAGTAGAGGTAGGAACACAGTGAAAAGATGCCACCCTTTAATCTAGCTTTCTATTTAGTTGTTCGGTCTCCTTCCAGGTTTTCATCTGCCTAGGCCTACCCTCAGAACACCGTCTTTTTGCAAACCTATGTATGCATTCTAGTGCAGTGAGGTGGGTGTTGGTCTCTTCTCCCAAGTTACTAGCAATAGGATGAGAGGAAATGGCCTCAAGCTGCATCAGGGGAGGTTTAGATTGGATAGTAGGAAAAAATTCTTCACTGAAAGAGTGGTCAGGCACTGGAACAGGCTGCCCAGAGAGGTGGTGGAGTCACCATCCCTGGAGGTGTTCAAAAAACATGTAGACATGGCACTTCAGGGCATGGTTTAGGAGGCATGGTGGTGTTGGGTTGATGGTTGGACTTGATGATCTTAGAGGTCTTTTCCAACCTTAATACTTCTATGATCCTATATCCATATTAAGTGCACAGGTAGTAAAGTACAAGCGTGAAATAACATTTCCATCCAAATGGAACAAAATGGAACATCCATACAGGACCTGTCAAACCTTTACACACAATTTATGCTGCTGTCAGTGAAAAGAGAAAGCAGAAATACATCTCCTGTCATTCATTTATTGTAATATTTGAGCAACAGAGCTGCTATGTCCACATTAAAACTGAGTTCATTGTCCCCCTCCCTATTGTAGAGAGGAAGACCGAACATTTACAAACTGAAGAGGGGAGGGAAAAAAACGGAATGGCAAGAAAGTTGTAAAATATTACCAAGGAGAATAGTTATGAGGTCAGAGGAGCTTCCTGTATAAAATCTGTTTCACTGATTCATAGGGTATGTGGGGTGAAGTCAATAAGGTGCCTCCTCCACGCACACAGAGGTAGCCAGAGGCAAGTCATCAGCTCCCTGTGAACCTGCATGAGTGGGATGTACTGCCCCAGGTAAGAAAGCCTACCAAAACACCAGTATGCTAGTGTGGAACTGGCTGCACGCCTCAGCAGCTGGCCCTCACTGCGCAAATCCTCCCCAAGCAGATGCAACTACTTTTTCTTCTTTCATCCTGGAAAATCTTTCTCAGAAATGCAGATTAAACCTCAGGCCTTATATTTGTGTCCATACCTCCTCTTGCCTCTGTAGGCTCTACAAAACTGCAATTACAGTTGTATTGACTGACAATCTGATTTTATGAAATATGCTGAGAAAGAAAATACATTTTGAACCACAAATTTAGTCTACAGTTGTATCTAGTAAAACCAGATATTACCTCCAATGTAAAGCACTTCAAGCTCTCTAATGTTTTAGTTTTTATAATGCCTGCCTTTTTAAACACACCTAAATTTCAAAATGTCTAAACAGAATTACTTTCTGTTACTGGATGTCACTGGATTACCCACAGTGGGATTTGATCACAGCCAAGGTTTGCAATGTAACAAATGCACAAAGGCGAGGAGATGCCAAAACTGAAGACCAGTAAATGAAGTAAAGTTCCCCAGTGCAGATACATTATCTAGCAGAAGACTTCTCTGTGCTTCCTTAGGCACTGGGAAGAACAGTTACTTCTTACCAACCTCCAATTTCTTTTGATCTCAGTGACTACAATATGACCTCATTCTTTCATGACTTCTTTTTTTTTTTAAGATTTAGAAAGTGCCTTAAACTTTGAGTTGTTTTGGTCTCAAGAATGTCAGGGTTCCACGATAACTTACCTCCTGTCACTTGATTAGGATACGGTAGGACCTTTATAAAAGTTCACTAGGAGTATCTTAGACTTTCTGAAGAAATCAGCTTCTTGATTCATACATCCTTATTGATACTTCTAATCTATACTGAATAGCATGAGAGTTACAAAGCAGATTTTCCATATAATATATGTGGGGATTAAGCCCTGCTACTAGCATTTCTCCTGACAGAGAGAAGGCAACACTGTTGTGAAAATTTGCTAATGGTTTAAGCACTATTTGAAATTGAATATCCTCCAGCATACCCTACAAGTTAAGTTCCTCCTAGAGAATTAGAAAGAACTGGTTCAGATCCACTCTGATCTAGTGGAAAGAAGAAGAATACTGCAGGTTTAGGGATCTCATATTCTGGGTAAAAGCCCTAAAAACTGAGCCACAGAGAAAAGAGACACAGCCACTGCAGCTGCCAACTTTTTGTGTAGGCCTGTCATTATTAAATACGCTATGAGGACACGTACCAGATTGAGTAACACAGCAAAAGCTAGGTGTATGAAGCTTAGCTTAAGGAGTCATCTGCAGAATCTGGGCTCTTTTTCTACTCCTGTCATTTTTGACAAGAGGCCCTAGGCTTTTCCAGAACTAGACAGCAGGTTTTTAGGATATAAATTTGGGGCTGAAGTGCTGAAACTAACATTTTAGCATTTTGCCCTTTAGTGGATTGACACACTTTCGACTTAATCCTTCAGAATGAAGTTGAATATGGATGAAACATAAAACATATATTACACTTCTGTCCCTTTTAAAATGTCTTTAAAGTGCTTCATCTACACGGCCAGGAGAATTTGCACACTTCAGGAAGGGATTCAACAAGGATCCCAAAGAATATGAAGTGTGAAATATGGCTTTGGCCATCTTCTGCACTAAGGGAGAACTAAATGCAGGCTTCTCTCTTCCTGCATGGGTGAGCTAATCAGAAAAGCAATGTACCAAAGCTAGACAGATACTAGACAGATACTGCTTCAACTGAAATGGGATGTGACAGCAACATTTTGTAAGGAACCCAAGGTAGCAAGCATTGAGAATAGCCCAAGCTCACCTCCTGGACTGGGTCAGCCACAGCAGAGAGTTGTTTAAACCAAATCTTCTAAGAAAGATTGTGTGATTGTGCACTTCAGATCATGACAACGGGACAGCTGTTTTGGGCATGTGTATCAGCAGAAGTCCTGCCAGGCACCTGCATGTGAGACAGGCATTTTGAGGATCTTTCTCTTGGACATGGGATGCACTTAAGCACCTAAACCCTTTGATTTGAGCCTTTGGATGGACCCTCTTCCATTCTGCCAACAGACAGTATTTTGTGGACTCTGCAGTACGTTACTTTCTAAACATTTTTCCTCGCCCACTCAAGAAGGAACCTCAAGTAGTTTAAAATTGTCATGAAAGTCAGGAAGACACTTCTAATTGTGGCTGAAACCATCAACCTAAGCTATTAAACAAAACCTCAGTTCTCTAAGGCAATACTGGGATTAGTTGCTTTTAGTGTGCAAGTTTGAAATGTCTTTCTTAAAGCTTTTATTGCCAATGAACTCCTTATAAAGCATAATACTTGGTGTACTACAGAACTTTACTTCAATTTTAAAATGCTTTAAAATAAATACATTGAAAATGTCTAGCCTACTACTCAACAAAAAGAAACAACATTATCGACCACTTAGAAATGTAATTCTTACCAGAAGCAACAACAACAACCTTATGGCAAAAAAATATTACTTTAAAGGACAGTTTTGTGCCGAATGGGCTTTTTTTCCTCCACTGTATAAGAAGTAAGTGGTGTCTGAACTTATGCATACAGAGGAGAAAAATTAGAAACTTAGTAGGTATAATCCTTGCTTTGCTCCAGTGGCAAAACATACTTATTCTGCAAATAATTAGGATCATGGCAAGGGCTGATTTTCAGCATCATAAATATAATTCAGTTATGTTCTATCTGGCCTCAGTGAAAGATGAATATACTATCCATTTATGACTTTAGAAGTTACTTCAATATGGAAAGATATGATAGGGAGATCCTGTATTTAATTTTATATTTCAGATCATTATTGAATAGTGTTTTATGGCAACTGTCATTATAAGAAAGAAGATGTAACATAAAAAGATCTGGGTTGAATATAGAAGTCTGAAGAGATGTTGCCTTTTAGTATACTGGGATTTTTATGTGGTTGATTTCCTCTCAGTTCTCATGATGTGATCAGCAGTGTTAGTGAGGGGCATGTTGAGCAAAGTATCTCCCTAATCATTCTTTCATTGATACTAGATTTGTAGATTTAAATATCCTACCAATATACTCAGTCTGCTGTCCATGAGCCAATGTTGTATTTTTGTCTGTCTTTTGCATTACATTCTGCACCTAGCTCCATCTTATTCATTGTTCTGAAAGAATTTTTAGGATATTTGCATATGGTTTTCTTCTTTCTTCTCTTAATATTTTTTTATTTCTCCTAACTTTAACATTTATAATGAGGAGAAAATGTAAACCACAAATACAACCCTTAGAAGAACTAACAAATCCTTATTCAAATCCCTTTTCTGCCTATCTCTTTGGTTCAGTCTGCATACACACTGCCTAGATCGTAACAGAATACTACTTAAGATATTCATAGAAAATACCCATAGAGAGTAAACTCAGAAATATTTCAGAGCCAATTTCGGTATTTATCTGTTCAAAAGCTAAAGAAACTCAGAAATGCAACTTTCTCCATTCACTCCTGTAGTGCCTTTGAAGTGCTCTGAGATATCTCCACACACGGTCACTATTTTGCCTTCGTGTTAAATTTGGTGCCAACTCAATTCCTTTTCCTAATAGTTTGTAAACACACCTGTCCAGCAGAAAGAGGAAATAACCAGGAGTTCATTTCACATATTTCTAACAAATGTTGAGGAAAATGTGACTTAAGTTCACTATTGATCTAGCCTGGGCTTGGATGAAATTCCACTGAAGAGCTTTAAGGATTTAAGGACAAAATAACCAGAGACCTGACTGCCAGATAGGAGGCATATGCTTTCCTATTGCTTTTCTATTACAAGAATGAGCATATTGTTGAAAAGATATCCTAACAAGTTATCAACTAGTTCTAAGACATAGACCAGTCAACTACCAGTATGAACAAGCACAACTCTACTAGTTTAAACAGTACTTTATATAAGGGAATTTGGCTCTTTATGTTTCATTCCTAGTCCTCAGAACAGATTTCTAAATGCATAAGCAATACATCTTCCTTCTGCAGAAAAATGCAAATGCCATTCAAAGGGCATCATTACCAAACTATAGGATTTAGAGTCAGATTCTGTTTTCAGTTGGGCTTCCAAAAGTACAGTCCTCTCAAACATAGCATAGTTCTGGCATCGGAAATGTTAAGCAGCAGGAACTCCTGACATTTTCCAGCATTCTAATAGAAAAAAAGCCTTTTTACACATTTGCCCTCTGCCTCCTAATCCAAAAAACAAAGAATGAGAATGTCAAAGTAGGTGTCACTGATGTTTAATAAATTCAGAGAATTGTAAAAATAAAACACAGCATAAATTTCTATTGTTATTATTTAACAATTTTTACCGTTTTAGTAAATCTATTATATAGCCCAAATCTACAAATTATGTGCATGTTGGATATATATGACATGTCCCTGTATCATGCTTATGTTCAAATCATACTAATTTGTATATCAGTGGGATTACTACACTAAGAAATGTGACATATTTGCCAGAGAGAGAAACCACTAGAGAAATGCCAAATTCTTGGGCTGTTTGATGGTCTTTTCCCACTACTCTTCTCTTCTTCTCCTCTTCTCTGTTCCACCAGACAAAGGTGGTGAGAAAGAGAAAAGGCAATAAGGTTTTGGTGAAGTTATAGGACAATACTCAAAGGCATTAGCTTTGATTCATTTTTAAAATGAGTATAACTTTCAAGGATGGAAATTCATCAATCTACTCACATACCCTACGTAAGATTAGAAATAAATTAGGCTTCCCCAATACAAGTTTAATTACTTTCAATAGTCCTTTTGTTCAAAGCAGTGCATTAACTTCTAAATGAATATTAGCCTGTTGTGAATGATCTGAGAGAGTGAGATACAGACATGCTACGCAGGCCTGGCAAGACAAAGACAAAACCATACAGATCTGTGAAATAAAGCCAGATTTTTCTTTGCTGGAATATTGTAAGTAAACTAAGAAAAAGGGACATACAATCCATTTGCCTTTGCAGAAAGCCTTTAATTAAGTGCGCTAAAATATGCATTTGCTGTATTCAAATGAATTTTGCCTATCAATTTTCAGGACTCAGTGAACTGAACAGTCAAACCACTCCTCTGCATTGAAGGTACCCTTTAATTAAGTAAAAATATGCATTGAGCATATTCCTTTATAAGGCCTGGAGAAGTGGGTTGAGACAGACAGGACAATATTTAGGAAGGCTGTCAGAGACAGGCTGCTTTTGCTACACCTTCTTGGAGTAACATAAATCTCAGCTGGCTGGTAATGAACTGGAGCCTACACAAGAATGCCCCTTCCTCACGGATGCCTTAAGGATCCCTTCTCTTTTCCTTTGTCCCTTTAGCTTTCCTTCTTTCACAACCTCAGGTGCTCCCTTTACAGGCCATCCTTTCTAGCATCAGTACTCTGAAAAATTTTATCCCAGGACTTTGGCAGAACTCACGCTTCCTAAAGACTACTTTTAGACTTGCTTATAACAGCAATGAAACATCACCCAGGATGATTTTATTTCTGTCTGCAGAACAGCAATTTAACAGTTTCCTCGTGAATGAACAATACTGCAACAAATCCAAAGGAAATAATATTTTCTGAATGTTTTCCTCATGATCACAGTTTAATTCCTGGAATTGCCAGTTGCTCAAAACTGTCAGCCACAGTTTACAGGAAATATCCTCTTTCGGTAAGCAGCAGATAATCACCAGGAAACAATCCCCTCTCTCCCTTTAAACAAAAACGCTGAAACTTTAATTTGGGGCATACAGGCTTCACTAAGAAGCCAGAACTAGTAAAAGATCAGGGAAGTTGTATAATGCTGCTTGGCAGTTTGAGGAGATCGCTGCAGATGTATCATTCTTGTAATGGCTTATGTTATAATACATTATTTATTCCCCTCCAACCCTATTTAACCATTTAAAAAAGAAGAAAACATTGCAAACAATATATTAAACCAGCAATGTACTTGTACCTCTCTTCTCCTTAGTAGTGGAGTAGCACACTCTGACTTGAATAAGTGTTGTGAGAGCTGGTTTTCCTTCTGTCAAAGCAACAAGAGTTTTCTCCGATGTGTCCATAGTTTTGTACCATCTGCCCTCCCATCCAACTCTGAGCACTGCTGCAGAGGAGTCCGTCCGATCCTGGTGAATGGGGAAAGAGCCGGGAGGGTGGATGCACTCACCAGCGCTGGCAGGGAGTGAGGTATGGGATAAGGGAACCAAGGAGGCTGGAGGGACACTGTGGGAGGGACACTGTGCCCTACACAGGGGTGGCTGGATGCTGGATGCTTTCATCTCCATCCCCAGGAATATCTTGGGACTGAAAAGGAAAGAGGGAACTCTGATGAGTATAGACAAAGAATGCTGACATTTTCTGCAGAAAGGAATGGTTTTAAATCATTACTTTACAATATTTTTTTTTAAATAAAATTAAGTCTAGAAGTCACACCTCCTGGATTTTGTGGGTCCTCACTGGATCAGGATACCAAGGGCATCACACGCAGTGCAGGGAGGCCCTGAGCCCGTGGGGCAGCCCATGGGGCAGAATGGCACGTGGCAGTTCGAGAGTCTGCACCACCAATGCCATTTTCATGGCAAGGCTGCCCAGAGCCAGCAGTTAAGCAACTTCCAAGACAGCTGTCACAAAACAGTACATTTTCTTGAAATGTTTCCCTGTCAATGAATTGATGTTTTCTGACAAATCTCGTTTCACTGGAAATTTTTTGCTAATTTTATTTCCAAACTGACAGTAATTGCTTATAGTAGATCTGTAGGTTTTGGATCTTCAGCTTCTTAGCTACCACATCATGGGTAAATGAATGAGCTAGAGGGAAAATAAAGCCTTCTGTCCCTTATGCATATATTCTCTTACACATTTGGAAAAATCTCCATTTTTGTCTTCAGCGTGCCTCAATGAACATTCATCTTCCTAAGATGCAAAATCATCTAAAGTTTGTAGTACTGAATTGAATGGCATTGGCAGCTTACCAAGCAGACAGTTCTGGCTTTAAATGACAGATATAGGAGCATAGCTCAGGCTCCATGTAATTGTGAATACACAGACATTGCCCAAAAATTGTGGGTCTCAATGTCAAATGCAGAGGCTCCATGAAGAACCAGTAACACAAATCAAGATTTATTTGTCTGTAATCGGGGTCAATTTGCCCAATATTTGGTAAAAACTTAATGGAACATAAAATGTGGAAATAAAAGCTAGTTACTTTATTTTAGTGTAAAATATTTTGTACTACAGAAAAAAACACTACTGGGTGGATAACATCAAAAGACATGGAGGCTTGAATTCATCCCATTAGACTTTAGGCTTTTATCTGAGATATATTTATAGGAAGTTTAGCAATCCTAAGCACTGTCAGTGGAGGAAGAGGAGAAATTCAGCCCATGTCAGATATGAATGATAAAAAGTTTTGGATGAGTATTTGGATAACTTAGCCATCTTCATTCTAAAAGACTAATAAATTGAAATGATGGACACCTCAAACTGACAAGGATCCCACTGTTTTGTATCAGCAATCCTCTAAAAAAACCTGCACTTTTATGTAAAACTTTTATGCAATTCATTTGCCTGGATCCCTGCTGAAGGTCTTTTTTTTTCTCTGATGATACAGAAATACTTTGGGCCCTGAGTTCACCGTATGGATGGTGCAGCAGTACCCTTCCTCCTCACCAAGAGGGTATTGGAGGTGTGCTGGGTACTCCTCACCCCTCATGAGTGTGCAGCTTCATTTTTTCTGTTGAGGGCAGGCAGTCCTGCTGGGGTGCCTGGCAGAACAGCCAGGTCTGGCTTGCCTCTCCTTCTTCTTCCTATTTTGGGTGTCTGAAATCCACAGGCAGCAATATCTAGGCAGAAAAAAAGCAGCAAGGAAGATCCCTAAAGTACCGAACAATGAAAAAGTTGTTTCTTGAAGCACAAAACAATTTATCATTCAAAATGAAGATATTTATTGCAAATAAAAGCCATCCTCCATGGATATATGAACACAAAGTCTTTGTTTACAGTTTTTAACAGAAAGAAAGGGGATGTTTGTTCTTTTCCAAACCACCACCAGCCCCTGCCTTTGCTGCTCCAGTGTCATGTCATGGCTACTCCCACATACGCAGCTGCTATGTAACAGCCCAGGACCACATTTTTCCAACGTCCCTAGCACAGTATTTCACTTGACTTGGCATAACGTTGTCCTTGAGAAAGACAGCAGCAAGTTCACATCTTATTCTGAAAGCCAAGCGTATACTTTGCATACTGTTTTCTAAAATTCACTTTCAAAGTTTATCCTCTGCTTCTATTTCTGACTTTGGTCAATATTACATCTATGAACACCACTAAGTGCGGTTCCCAATATTTGCTTTCTGAGCTTTGCAAACTTTGGTGGCGTTTGATCAACTAGCTCTGGGACAAGAAAGTTTGTATCATTTATAGTGGTTATCTTATCTTATTTGGGCTTACGCAAGTGTATAAAGACATTATTCGTACCATCTTGTCCTTGCCTGAACGATATGTTGCGTTTACCACCTCCATTGAGCAATTTTCTATTAGACAGGATAATCACCTCTTAGAAAAATATATTGATTTGCATGTACTACCTTTTAGCTACTGGTTAATTCCTAATTGTTCTACATATGCAGAAGGTGTAGGTATTTCAGACTGCTTAATTTATATAGATTGGTAAGGAGATTCCTGTTAAAAGAGTATGCAATAACAAATGATGGTGTCTACATATGAGGATCAATGATTGCAATCACTTTCACAGGTTTCATCCTGCAAGAACCATGGAGTTTTAAAATTTAATTTAAATTTTAAATTAATCTCTCCTCTCCATTCTTATAATTTCTAGATATATAGTACTCTGTACATAAGAAATATACTGTTTACTCAAGTACAGATATGGCAAGTGAAATTCAGTTAACAACCCCAAGTTTCAGAAAGACCTTAGAAAGTTGGTCTTTTGCAGCTTGCTGACAGTCTTAAGATGCCATGGTAATCAAGTCCCTTTGTAGAAGGATTTGTTCTGAAGCTACACAGTTTGTCTATTTAGTATTCCCAAGACATTTTCACAGCCCTCCTTGGAGAGCCATATATTTTCTAGATTAGTAAGAATGAATATAAAATATGGAGTTTCCTGGTTTTACCTATCTTTTCATTATGCCATTTGAATTGACTTCAAATGTTAAGGAACTAATAAGTCTCTTTATTTTTTAATGTGGGAAGGTTGTGCTTTTCTCTAATGGACAAAAAATAAAGTAGATATCCCTTCTCCAAGTCATTTATGTCCTTGTTAATTTAAAAAGTCAATGAAGGTTCAGTTCATTTAACAAACTTGCTTAAGTACATGCATGAAAAAATCATTCATATTTTAAAATTGAATTAAACCACTGCGTCTTACTGAATACAGAAATAATAAGCAGAACCAAGTTTTGAACAATACTTTAAAGTACTAGTTTTTACACTAGTATTGCCCCAAAGTTGATATGAGATTTGAATCTGTGACAACATTTTGTACTAGTAATTTTTTAATGCATATACACCTACAAATTTGGTTATCATTAGAAGTAAGAAATAGAGGAAGAAAAGGAGTGTGATGGAAATGGCATCTAAAAATTAGATTCCAAGTTCAAAAAACCACATGACTCCAAAGAAAGTTTACATTCAGAAGAAAACTGGAGCTTCAAGCCCTTTGTTATGAAGTTCTCCCAAAAATAGATGGGCTTTGTAAGAGCTTTTGGGACATACAAGCATTTTTTCAGCTCCTTTAAGGTTATCTGCCCCCCTCTTCTCCAAACCCCCCTCCAACACACAGCTACATGAATCTGTCTGTAAGTCTGGCCTCATTACATCCATAGACTGTAACAGGTACAGCCACAGTCTATCCCTGAAACTAGTTGTTTACTCATTGCTGTGATTTGGCACAACTTTTATTTAGACAGAAATCTGCTCTATTACTTTCTCAAATATTTTTGCTGAACAATAGCAAGAAAATCAGGATTATGTTTTTAGTCATCCAGACGATGGCAGTATTTTCACAATTTAGTTATGCAGTAGGAGAATATTATTAAAAAAAAGTATTTTCTGGTTAATTACATATTATAAAAAGTTCAGGGGCTTTGTCTTTCTTTTTCTCTAATCTTCATTTATTCTATTATCCCTTCCTTTCCTTGTACTACTTTACTTAACAAAAAGAGCTTTACTTAAGATCTTAGTAATATTCCCCAGGTTACTTTGAAGTGCTTACTGCAGTGTCTTTCAGCCAGTGTCACCTTACTGATGTCACTTTGTGAAACAAATATTTCAGAGTAAATAATGCCTGGCCAGGCACAGATGTGCAGGAAAAGGGAATGTGAAAGGAGACTTTCCTGCTGGCCTCCGGCCATCACTCTGCCCATAGAAAAGCTCGGCAAATGCAGAAGGAGAAAGAATGTCTGCGGCATGGGGAGTCCTGCTCTTCAGCACCAAAGGCGATGGGCCAGATGCAAAACCAGAGCACTAAGCTGCTTAAAATAGCCTCATTCCCCTGCTAAGAGCTTTGGCTGCTTGCACCCAGAGCCAGCCTTGCTACTGCATGGCCGTGGGACCAGCCATGGGAGGAAGAGTTGTGAGAGCCTCAGCTGACATCGTCTTGCCTTGCTGCTTGGGAGCTGCATTTAAGGAAAGTGCTCATGCCCTTGCTCTTGACCCATGTGTAATGGACCCATGTCCTGCACAGCCTGTGCCCCACCATGGTCTTGCTGCAGCCTCGACCTGCCCCAATACAAGGAACCTGGCTGGGATCCCTGGTCCCTGACACCGGCCCTGCCCTGCTCTCCCAGTTAGGCATGGAGAGACAGTGCCCCGTCGGTGCCCTGCCAGCCTTAGCCCTCACTTATCACTCACAGCCCCCGGCTCATCTCCCCTGGTGGGGCAGCCCCCTCCCGCTGCTGCTGACATCTGCTGTCATGTAAAGTGGAGTTGTTCAGAAAAATTACTGCCCTGTGGGAGAATTTCTCTCTTGACAGGATGAAGCTCAGGCTGGGCTGACGCCTGAGTCCAAGCAAGCACTGGAAAGCAGGCACTCCTCCACCCCGTATTGCTGTGGGGTCTACCCAGGGCACCTCCCTGATGCTCAAGCAGCTGCAGAGAAGCAGGTGAGAGCAAGTCCTGCCCTTTATCAAACACTGTGGGAGGCAGAGCAGCCCTCAGAGGAAGGACAGTGACCCAGTTCCCCCTCACTGTCACCACCAGATGGGTGCCCTGCTTGCAAAGTGCAGTGAGCCTTGAACTCCATGCTTGCTCTGGGAAAGGATCACCTAGGAGGATGGGCAGTGGCTCTCTTATCCTCCACCCCTTACCGAATCTGCCCCTCTGCTAGATGCTGAAGGAACTCAACAGAAAGCTGGAAACAGCTATTAGCCACATGTCAAGAAGGGAAACGAATGCACATTTCCTTTAACAATTTTTGCAGGTATTGGGAAAGAGAGGGGAAAGGAGGACATGAAAGTCTGAAACCTCATTAGTATCTAGGCTACGTGCTTATTTGATATCAGGGAAAACTCAGTGAAAGCTAATGGAGCCATAAAATGTGTGGTGTATTTAGCTGCTGTGATATCACTAAGTATGTTCCTCTTTTTTGAGATCAGTGCCCTTTATATGAGCTAGAAACACCTGGATATTTTCATGTGTGTGAGGGAACAGGCCCCTTGCATGGAGTTCAAAAATAAATCCAGCTGTATATGGTGATTATTGTCTCCTGTCATGCCTACTCCATTACTAAATTATAAATGTTAATTGAAATAACAGAAGAATAATCCACAGAATGAGATGAATATGTATACTTGCATAATACAGTTTTACTGTTGCATGATGGCAACTCATCCTTCGCTACAGGAGAGAAGATTTCTTTGCAGCATAGTGACGCCCTTTTACAAGTTTCCTTCTCCTGAAGCACTTAGTACTAGCCATTGCCAGAGGCAGAATAATTGACTAATAAATAGTGGCACAGCATTTCCCCTATCACTATGCCTGAGCTACTGCTCTCCTACAGGCTAGAGCAGCTCAAGCAATTTTCCCCATCCACCCGCTACCGGTCACATACATCTCTACCTTGTTTAATGTATTCAGGATCCAGTCCTGTGTAGCAGCCTGTTCTCCACCAGTCACATCAGAGCTAAACCTGCTTTTGTTCCAGTACCGTGACTGCAGGTTTGAAATTAACTCAATATCCTTATTAAATTGCTACTGGTTTTTATTTATTCTTTTTTAATCCTGTACTCTTCCATAATAAGTGCTGCTAACTTCTTTTTAGTGGGGTGGAGATGAGGTTTGCTGGCAGCAGGCAGTGCCACACACTGCTGGGGCTTAGGACGGCTGTTACAATTGCCCTATACATTCCTCTTCCCTTCAGAGAAGTTGAGCTTGTTTTCTTGTAACACAGACTTTCAACCAAAGAGAAATATCTCTTTGTTCAGCTATAAAACCACTCTGGTTAGAGATTAATACCCCAAAATGAAATTAATTTTCAGGTGACGATATAATATTTACAGCTGATTTATCATGTAAGCAATGACATGTTACTAGTGACTAGTTGGTCACTGAATCATGGCCTGGGAGCTTTCAGAGGAATCCCAGCTATACCATGACAGAAGTGGGGAAATGCAGGTCACAGTTCTCAAAAAAAAAAAAAAAAAAAAAAAAANAAAAAAAAAAAAAAGAGGGGTAGAGGAACAAAGAAGGAAAAAGAGGAGGCAAGCAGAAGCCCTGGCTACAGGTAATTCCCAGTGGCAGCCCGACTTCTCCTCTTCCTCTTTGCTTTTTACAAGGCATGAGCTTGGGGAAAGCCCTGCTGGCAGCAACATGCCCATGGCAGGGAACAGGGCAGCTGGGGACATTGGGCTGTTGCACGTGGGCAGCGGGGCTGGTGGTGGTGGCAGACACAGTGGAGGGCATGGAGCATCCCGGGATGGGTCTTCCTGTGCTCTGAGGCTGCTGGCAGCTGTGCCAGACTGGGGTGTCTGGGCATGCAGAAGAGGTAGAAATCCCAGCCTTGGCAAAATTGACTGGAGTTTTTGCTTAAGGGGGTAGATATTAAAAAAAAAAACAAGTAAGGAATTATCTTTTTTTCCATCATCCACTTCTTTCTTTTCATTTTCCAGATAAAAAAGACCCCAAAATTAAGATAACCCTCCCACATTCACAGCCATCTCTAGCACATTCTCTTTTAAAATGATTCTCAAAGACAGATATACTATACACAGACATTTATGTGACTGAGATACAAATGACCTTTGCTGCCATGACTGTTGTTCAGCTGAGAATTCACTCTGTTTCATGTTCTAGACAGGACCATTGCCATCTAGGCAGGTAAAAGTGAGACAGAAAGGCATGATGATTTGGGGATCTGCATTTGACTTCTACCAGGACGTAATCAGACGACTATTTAAAATATTCTTGCTAGAAGAATAAGAGGAGATACTCCAAGAAAAGAAGCAGGGGCTAAGCAGCTGAGATATATGACAGAGACTCAAGTTTAATGAGTGTTTACAGCTGACCTTACACAATGAAGTACATGGAATTTTAATCACTTACACACCCAAACAGCCGCTTGTAGGTTTTTCCATATGCGGTATTTACAATGCTCGTAACTATGTTGCTGAGTAACATTAGGTGTCTGTGCCAGAATCAACAACAGACTTCTTTTTCATCAGCTGCCAGCTAAACGCTTAGCAACTGATAGAACAGTTTATCATCCATAAATAATGATGTGATGTATATAAGAATTTGTTAACTATCAGTCAGTATTTTTTTCATTTATGCATTGTGGACATGTTCTTTATCTCCTGGGTGATCTTTAGTTAATACTGCTGGTCTTTCTTTCATCTATTTCCAAAAGAAAGAATACTACAAACAAGCTTATGGTACTTCTGCAAGATATATTGCCATGAAAATTAGTGTTGCAACATCGTCTTCTTGTCTTATTCCTGAATTTACAGTTCTGAGTTATTTCAAATCATAAAAACATCATTGTGTTTATATGTACTTGTCCAGAAGAATAGAAACTTCTGAGATTTTCCAGTTTTCAAGTATTCAGCAGAACAGATGTGCTTATTACAAAGAACTTTTAATAGAAATCATCAGCAAAGAAATCAGTGGGAATGGAAACAAAAATACACGCAGTGGTCTTTTTAGTTTTGAAATCTATCAGGTAGTATTGTGGAGAAGTGTACAAAAGCATCACCGACAAGTTTATCGAGATTCTGTTTCTTATCCCTACCCATGTTACTCCTCTTTAACTACAGTGATATTCCAGCATGAATATCTGTCACACAAATGCTGAGGTTTGTGTATGAAACTTGCACCATGGCTGTGAGCCTTAGACACATATTATATTTTGGAAATACAAATAAGATTCATGAGAACATCAGAACAAGCAAATTTTTCATTGTCTGGCTTCATATTTTCACAGCTGCATGTGCCCCTTTTTCAAAATCAAAACTGGAACTAACTACTTGACGAGTGTGGAGTTTCTTCATGCAGAGTCTGTAGTTCTTACCAAATATATAATAAAAAGTTGGATGACTTGGTTTTATACTATTTCCTGGACCATGTTGCAGAGGGAAAAAGGTGGAGGTCTGTTTGAACCCAGTGACTGGAACAGCTTCACAGAATGAGCAACTCCGGCAGCACAGACCTCTCGTATGCTGTCTGCTGCTTCTGCACGCAGGTGTGCCAACACCAACGCTTCGCACCATTGGTGTGCGACCGCCAAGTGCTGCTTTTAGAAGGCATTGTGCCTGAAACATGGCCATGAGACCTTGCGGAGCTCTTCTGGTGGTAGGTTGTCCACAATCGGTGGCGTAATGGCAGCTAACCCTCATCATGAAATTCATCATACTGCTTTTGTTAGGTACTGTGAGAAAAATTGCTTTTCCTTAAGTAGAAAGTATAAGTTTTTCAGCTACACTGATATACTGGCCCAAATGCCTGTCAGTTAGATGGTTTCTCTGAATGTCTGACTTTTTAGAAATTGAGAATAGAAATATATTAATTCAATATTCTCTCATTTATTATACAATTGTCCAGCTGAGCCAACAAAACAACCCCAACAATTACTCTCTATGAAATCAGAAGTAGCCAAATACTCCTCTAAGGACAACCGAGGAAGACAAATTAAATTGTTCTGACAGTAGTAAATGATTACATCTTTTACTGACATTTGGTAATCAAATGATCTTCTCTCTTTCTTCCTTTCCTACTAGGAAAGCATTCCTTTAAAAACAGCAGGAAAAAGGAAGAACAGACCAAAATCATATCTGTAATTTAAACTAATTTCTAAATCAAAACAGATGGCAAAAGAGACTATGGAACAGCTGAGTCATCAGCTGAGCTGTATTTAAAAGAGGAAAGCCAGAGCAGGGATCATCAGATTATCTCTCAAGAAAGTCTGCATCTGTCTGGAAGAATATTTGCGATATGAGAAAACCTGCCTTCCCCCACCCCCAAAAAAAAGGCATTTGTTTTTCTGATGGAGATCATCCATTGCAATCTGTCAGTTTTCCCTATATATTAGCTCTTTCCCTATATGTTACGTTTTTAATCCAAAGAGACACATTCTAAAATTAAGAAATGGGTGAAATGAAAAGTAAGGCTCCGATCTCCCTCCAACAGCTACAGCTGTAGAAGCCGCCTGTTAGCTATGGTCAAAATAACATCACATCACTTTCACAGAGAGTTTGGCCAGCCTCAGGACTTCAGTGATGACCCAATAGTTACTACATTTGGTAAAAATATTTATGTTTAGTACCTAATTTTACTATAGGTATAAATGATCGCCAGAGCATATTTTGTTGTAAAACACATTTAAATTATAGCAAGCTTGAGTTAGTCTTGCAGACTTGTTTTGGATGATTCAGTATAAATTGTGGCTTTGTTATGGCAACTCTTTTCTTTACAGTAATTCTTTAACTGGCATTCTCAGTTATGCTTTGTATTTCAGGTGGGTTTTCTTTTTTTTTTTTTTGGCTATACACATGGAAACATGCAGCACTATGCAACAGGCCTGCTTTCAAGATAATTCATGCGAAGTTATTATAGCGTGATTGTAACACTGGGCTCTAGGCTTGGTTCTCCATTGGGCTCCATGTTCTAGAGCCATTACTGTCATGAAAGTTGTAAAGTAGCTATTTTTTCCTAGCGTAAATGAGTATGAACACTCCTAGACAGTGAAAAATTAGCCTGTGTTTGGGTAATACCCTGTTATCTATTTATTGTTTGAATACTTGGGAAATATTATGTAACAGACCCACACCAGCTAGTCTCCAGTGATCTACCTGGTAAGTTTTAACTTACAAGGTAAGTTTTTAATCTTTGATGAAATGGAGAAGTTATGCTTCACCAATCTGATAAACTTCTACAATTAAATGACTGATAGATGAGGAGACAGCAGTGAATATTGTCTGCCTAGGCTTTAGGAAGGCCTTTGACACCATCCCTCATAAGATCCTTATATAGAAGATGTTGATGTGTAGGTTGGATAAGCAGACAATGAGGTGGATTGAAAGCTGTCTGAACGGCTGGGCCCAGAGAGTGGTCATCATTGGAACAAGGTTAGTTGGAAGCCAGTAATTATTGGTATATCCCAGGGTGTCAATACTGGGTCCAGTCCCATTTAACATCTTCATTAATGGTCTGGCTGATGGGACAGAGCACACCCTCAGCAAGGGTGCTGATGACAGAGAACTGGGAGAAATGGCTTATATACACTAGAGGGTCATGCTGCCATCCAGAGGGACCTGGACAGACTGGAGAAATGGATTGACAAGAACTTCATGCAGTTCAACAAGCAGAAGTGCAAAGTTCTGCATCAGGGGAGGAACAACCCCTGGCACCAGAACATGCTGGGAAGCACCCAGCTGGAAAGCAGCTTGGTGGAAAAGGACCTGGGGGTCCTGGTTGACACAAAGTTAAACATGAGCTGGCAACGTGCCCTTGAAGCAAAGAAAGGCTAGCAGTATCCTGGGCTGCATTAGGCAAAGTATTGCCAGCAGGTGGAGGGAGGTGATCCTACCCCTTTGTTCAGCACTGGTGAGGGCACACCTGGTGTGCTGGTTCCAGTTCTGGGCTCCTCAGTACAAGACAGAAGGAAATACTGCAGAGAGATGGACATACAGCAACAAAGGACCACTAAGATGATGAAGGGACTGGAGCACCTCTCCTATGAGGAAAGGCTGAGAGAGCTGGGACTGTTCAGCCTGGAGAAGAGACGGCTGAGGGGAATCTTGTCAATGTATAGAAATACCTGAAGGGACGGTACAAAGAGCATGGAGCCAGGCTCTTCTCGGTGGTGCCCAGTGACAGGACCAGAGGCAATGGGCACAAACTGAAACACAGGAGGATCCCTCTGAAAACTGGGAAACACTTTTTGTGAGGGTCACTGAGCAGTGGCACAGTTTGCTCGGGGAGGTTGTGGAGTCTCCATGGAGAT
>VZTV01044223.1:38029-55836 GCA_013400875.1 Anhinga rufa | reverse complement strand
TGTTTGGTTGGTTTTTTTTATGGGAAAGGTTTGGAAGCTAATCTAGCATCTCCTGCTCGACCCAGTGCTATGTCATTACATGTCCCGGAGCGTGCTGCTGCTTAGGAAGGATTCCCCTGGGGCTTTGCACGCGGGCTGCCATGGCTCTGCTTTGTGGGAAGCAGCAGGTCGCTCCCGGGGCGGGGAGCTCTTTTGCTTCAGGACCACAGGAGCTGCAGGCAAGCAGGTAGAAGAAATGCTGCGGGCCGATTCCTGCTCTGGGGAAGGTGCCCAACTGGGTGTGTAGGAATTCAAAGAGCAAAGAACATAATTTTCTGATATAGGTTTATAATGAATTTTGACTTAAAATAATAAGCAGTATACACAACATACAAGTGAGTTTTACAGAGACGCTGTTGTATCTGTTGACTTCAGAACCTACCAGTGAGTTCACAGATTTTGTTTGCTTTCTCTAGCCCTCCGTGTCTGCCAGCATCTAGTGCTGGCCCTTGTCTTCGTGCAGTCAGTCAGGTTTCAGTTCCAATTTACAGCTCTGCTTGTCACCTTCGCTGGGAAGACAGGGATAAGCCTCGTGCAGAGGTTGCTCTTGCTCAGTGGGGTCAGCAGTGCGGCCGGGGGCGGCGTGCCGGCGTTTCTCGAGGGAAAGGCAGGGATCACCGAACTGTCTTACGGATTCACGGCACCCTCCCTCTGGCCTTGCAAAAAAGTAAAAGCAAGAATGCTTTCTGCAAGAGTGGGTTATTCTGAAATAGTGTTTTTCGCTGGTGAAACTTTACTGCAACGTAAATTCTCCAGGGAGGTGCAGGTTTCCTCAGCCATCGCGTCCTGACCATCGGTCCTCCACGTCTGCATCGGCTGCACCGTCCCTTTGCAAAGAGAACAACGGGCAACAGCAGTTTCACAGTCTAAGCAAGGACTGCAGACCCCTCCTAGGCAGGGGAATAGTTTGGCTGAGCAAATAGAAGGGTCCACAGCACCTCCTGGGAAACATAGTCCTTTCTTTAGTGCTTTGCAGAATTAATTAAATAAAAGCCATGCAGCTGAACTACAGCTCCCAGAATGTCATGGCCCTCGGGGCACAGGGTTTTAAAAAATTGCAAGGCGGGGGGTGGCAACGGGTTCTTCCCTCGTGCTCCCGTCTCCTCAGGTCTGGTCCAACCACTCGGCCCGTTTCGGTGCTTTACACGTGTGCACGTCCACAGTGTCCTCGCACTCCTTGCAGCGCACAGCGCAGCACCAGTGGAACTTGCACTCGCACTTGGTGACGCGCGTGACGCGCGTGGTGTCGTACCCCCGCCCGCAGCACATCACCTCGCAGCCGTCCGTCCCGCGGGACATCTTGTTGCACACGCGACCAGCCGTGCCCAGGGAGCCTGCGGGAAGGAAGCCAGAGTGGGTCAGGGAGTTCCTCCTCCGTCTCGCTGGAATGCTTTCTCCACCCCGTGCCCCGCAGTTGTTAGCTGTGGGCAAGACTGGGTATCTACCACCTGCAGCGGAGGCCTCGCATACGGCTGCCTTAGCAGCGGTGAAATCTTGTTGTTTCCATCGCAGCATCTGCCGCAGCAAGGTGCTGCAGCGTGGCCTCCAAAGGCTGGGCATGGGCTACGGGGAAGAGGCTGCGGAGCCCCTGCTTGCTTTGGTACGGGCACGGGTTGCAGCGTGGCCAGGGCTGCAGCTTCAGTGACCCTCTGCATGGCCCCTTCCTGCGCCCGCTGCTGGAGCCTGCGCCCGCTGCTGCCCGGAGCACAAGAGCCGGGGGGACGGGCTCTGTGCAGCCCCTCTGTGCCTGGGGGGGCCCTGGAGCAGTGTATGCCCGCCGAGCCGGGCTTTGCAGCTGGCACAGCTAGAAATGCCTGTCTGCTTGGGTGAAGGGCTTGCCGAAAGGCGGCGGGAGCACGTGCTGCCCTCCCCACTGAGCGCCCATGGCTACTGCGAACCCCCGGCCCAGGGATGCTCCAGGCTGGGAAGCCACTGATCATCTCTGCAGGAAAAAAAAAGCCCTGGTGCCGCCCTGGTGCCGCCTTCCTTGCTCTCATCCCAGCCTCTGGCTGTGCTCTGAGGAGAAGCCGGCAGCCTGCTGCACAAAACAGGCTCTTTATTGCCTAGGGGAGCTTTGCTCTTCAGGAGGAGGGCTCCGAGGAAATGCTGCGCTATGCTCATCGTAAGAGGCCTGATGGGTTTGCATCTTTGGTGTAAAGCCTGGGGATTTTGGACAAACCGAGCCCTGTCTGTGCAGGTGTGAGGTGCTGCGGGGACCCAGTGCTCCAGCGAGCACCGACACCCACTGAGGGCCTGGGTGACCCCCCAGCGCAACCCCCCCACCCCAGACGGGCTCGGTGGGGGAGCTGGCGTCCCAGAGCAGCCCTGCCAGGCTGGGCTAGTTGGGAGCCGCTGGCCTGTCAGGAGGGGAGGAAGAGCTAATTTTGGGCAACAACTGGAGCTTTGGTTTTTACCTGCTGACTTGTCCATCACGCAGTAATCAGGTGAGTTCTCAAAATACACCAGATCTGTTTTCGTGGGCTTCCTGAAGTTCTTGTTGGCCACCGTGAAGCCAGTGCCGTCCTGGTTCATCGTCACCTGGATGGCCCCGTTGTATTTCTTCCTTAGGTAATCTCCCGTTTTTCGAAAATCTGACATTGCCAGCCAACAAGTCCTTAGTGTGCAGGAGCCGCTGACCCCGTGGCATTTGCACTCCAGCTTCAGGAAACGCTTCACGGCCTGTGGGAAGAGGGATGCTGTGAGGACCGGTGGTCACCCTGGGCATCAGACGTCACACCTGGGTCTGCTTGTCCCTGGTGCAGCTTATCAGCCCTCGCTTGTGCAGGATGGGGCTCCTAATGGGAGAGGGGTGCTGCGCGTGGAGGACGCACTCCCACGGTCACCGATGCCAGCATCGGCGAGGATGCGCGCTGGGGGCAAAGGCAGCAGGGTCTTGCCATCCCCATAGGGCTGTTCCCCAGGCAGAGCGTGCAGGGGGGCACTGGGAAGGCAGGGCAGCGTCCTGCCCCCCATCTGCAGACACCCAGGGTCCCGCTCCTACGCCCGAGTTGCTGCCGCTGCCCGTGCCCCTGCCGGGAGGTCCCGGTGGGATGGCCGGGCACAGGGCTCGGCTGTAGGGGCTGCACTCACCATCCTCCCGCAGCGGTTGTTGTGCAGGTTCATCAGCGCCCGGGCGTCCTTCACTTTCTTCTCCTTGGCATCCACGAAGGCTTTGGCAAACCGGATCCCATAGTTGATGTTGTCGCTGCAGCCGCCCCAGTCGAACTCCCCGCGCTCGTCCTTGGAGCGGCCCCTCTTGAGCGGGTCGCAGCTGCAAGCCTTCAGGTCCCCTTGGCTGCACGCCCGCGTGATGGCGTAGACCACTCCGGCCGAGGAGATGGCATAGACGAAGGCGGCCTCCCTGCTGCCTGCCGCGGGAAGAGAAACGGGGACGGGGGGTGAGCGTGCCGGCTGCCCGCAGCCCACCAAGGAGCGGGGCACCACGCGGCAGCACCTCCGTGGCTGGGGGGCGAGACCGTCCCGCTCACAGGTAAGCCAAGTCTAGCCTCCGCTTCCCTGGCACCTTTCAGACCAAGGGGAATTTCACGTTGAGCCTCAGGGCTCAGCAGCGCCGGGTGTTGGGCTGCTCTTGGGCTGCCTGACCAGTCCCCCTCGCTGACCTGTGGTTCGGGGCCCGTGTGGGTGCCCACCAGTGCTGAGGCTGCAGGACCAGCCGGCACCCTTCGGCCAGGGCTGCCTCCCTCCCGGGGCGATGCTGAGCGCGGGAGCTGGTGGCAGCTCTGGCCGGACTCGGCTTTCCCTCCACGGCACAGCGTGCCGCCTGCTATTTTATGTCTCTGGTTCGAGTTCGCAGCTGTTTTTATAATGCTGTAAAAGAAGCTGCAAATCAAAACCATGTTCCTCTTGGGTTTGAGAGCCTTTGAAAGCAACTTCAAAGGGAGCAGAGCTCTCTTTGGGCCTCGCAGGATGGGGCTGTGGCGAGGAGCTTTCATCGTTCCCCGTCCTTTGCCAGGAGAGGATGCGGGTGGGAGTAAAGGTGCCGTCGCGGGGATGGAGAGGCTGAGACTGGGCCGGCTGCAGCGTGGCAGGGCGAGTGCTGCGTCCCGGCACTTACAGTCCCCTTCCCTCCAGCCGGTTCCTCTCCGGGGTCCGGAGCTGCCCCATCCCCCCGCCAGCTGGGAGCGAGCCCCCCGCTCCCCGGCTCGCTCCGCGGGTGCTCACATGTGCTCCATATGAGCCGCTCCTGGTGAGTGGAAAGGCTCTTCCCAGCTGCCTTTGATTTGGAGGCCGCGTGGCTGGATGCACCCCGGCACGTCACGGGGCACGGCAGCATCTGTCCTGCAGCGCCGCTGCCTGCGCCAAGACTCGCGCCAGCTCCCGGGGTCCGCTCGCTGCCAGAGCCCTCCCGGGGGTGGCTGGAGCCCACGACGCTGCTCCTGCTCTGAACCGCCCCTGTCCCTGTCCCCGTCGCACCTTTCCTCTTCGCTCCCTGGGGACATCCCTGCCTGTGTCGTATCCGTCCCTCCCGGGCAGGGTCTGTGCACAGCCGTCCCTGCGGGGCTGGCGTCTGCCCTGCAGCCGTGGTCCTGCTCCGCCTCGGAGCCCGAAGCGAGGACTGGAGCCACGGCCCTGCCTTGCCTCCCTTGCCATGCGAGGGAACAGCCAGTTCCCACGTGAACTGCTGAGTCCTGGCCAACCCTGCTCTCCAAATATTTATATATCCCATTACTGTTTACATCTGAGCCTGTTCTCTGGAGGTGTCTCCTCCTTCCCCCTTCTCCCCCAGCGCTCCCCCTGCTCCATCTCATCTGGTGCAGCTATTCCAAACGCAGCGCTCTGCTCCCATTACTGCTTGATTAATTTACAGGGGAAGGCAAAGCTCTCCTGAGGGAGTAATCCAAGCCACCGGGCACGGCAGCCCAGCAAGTGGAGGGACCCTCCCAGGGAGACAAGGCGCTGGGAAGGGGACGGGGCAGAACCTACTTCGCAGCATGACCCGGCCGAAGACGGTGTGGTCCCGGTCCAAGGTGCTGCAGTTCCAGCGGTGGTGCCGGAACTGGTGCTGGCACTCCCGGATCCACTCCTTGGCCCCCTCCCCAACCGACTGCATGATGTCGGGGTACCTCTGGCACAGCTGCCGCTGCTTGTTCACCAGCCCGGGGATGTTATCGCAGATCACCCTCGCGCCCAGCGCCCCGATGTACCTGCGAGAGAGAACGGTGCCGCGTTACCACGCTGCCCGCGGAGCGGGAAGGTGCAGGGCTCTGCTCCCTGGGTCCTCGCCTTGCTAGGGGAGGGTGGTCTTATATCGAAGCCCACCTTTCCCTCTTTCTAGCTGTGTCACAGCTGCTCTGTGTCCTGCCAAGGGCGTCCCCCCGCAGTGGCGTCCCCCTTGCAGCATCCCCTCGGCACGGGGGAGCCGCGGAGCGTGCTGCTGGCTGTGGTTCAGAGAGGCAGGACGCAGGGACAGGGCACTGCTGAGCCATCACAGCCGCTGGGCTTTTGTCTTTGTATTTAACAGAATAATCCCAAGCCGCACCAGCCCGGGGCAGGGGGGAAGCTCTGCTCCATGTACGCATCGCTGTGGCAGGGAGCAGGGAAGCCTGCGGAGCCCACCTCCCCTAGCGACAGCCAGCTACGGGTGCTGCAAGTTATGGGGCCCGCACCCCTGAGAGCCTGGGCTGCTCTGGTCGCTCCTGGGGCGGCAGCGGGGGAACTTGCTGATGTGCAAAACCTCCCTCCCTCCCTCCATCCTCCCTCCATCCCAGCCCCACGCTGCAGCCTGGCCCTGCTGAGCGCAGCAGGATGGAGCCCAGCTGACACCAGGGCTGGTGCAGGTTCTGCAATGCCTCCAGCCCGCACTCTGTAGGTACAACGGTCCACGGCACAGGCACCCGCTCGACGCCCAGGTGGGAGAGAAAGAGGAGCAGGCTTCACCTCTTGTTGCTACAGTCCTCGTTCACACTGTTATCCCCCAGCTATCTAGCCCCCTCCGTGCATCTCTTGCACTGGAGAACGTTACGATCGCGCCCTGGAGCTGGATAACCAGGAGAGCTGCGTCTGTACGCTGCCTGTACCCCGGTCCCCTCCCCGCAGCGGTGGGGAGAGGGCGGGAGCTCGGAGCAGAAAGACAATGTGCAAACAACAGTCTGGTAGAGCCTGGCTGAGCCCCACGGGCAGCTTTCCACGGACACAGGGGAGGGACCCCGAGCTCTGCCCCGCAGCCTCTCACCAGCCCGGACAATGGCGGCAACGTGGAATTTTCCATCCCGGCCAGCCCCTGCCTGCGCCGCCCGCTCGCCCCGGCCAGGCAGCGGCTGCTTGTGCTGGAGGATGATGTTTGCCACAGCGCGCAGAGCTGTGATTCTGGCTGGAAGGGATGAGGTTTGGGTGGGATTCAAATTTTTCAACCCCCCAGACTGGAAGTAAGAACCTCCCTTTAACAATAATAAAAAGCAATAAGCTTGGGCAGTATTTCATTGTCTCTTTCTGGCCATGTTCTATCACTTCTATCAGTCCCGGAGCGAGCTTGCAGGCTCAGGAAACCCCTGCAAGCACAGAAAGCAATGGGATCTGTTCCTTCTTTTAAAATATTTTGTTTAAATGCTGGCAGAAGCACAAGGTCATCTCAGGCTGGAGCTGAGGATAATAAACCCGGCTCCCCATGGCTTTGCAAGCCCCAACTCTAAGGGCCAGCAAGCATTACTTTCACAGGCTCGCTCATCGGCCTTTCATCCTGCAGCAGGGGGACAAGGGAGACGGTGGAGGCCGTTTAGGAAAGAAAAGCCAACAGGAGCTCATCGAGCAATGCCGGCCGTGGGCATTTAATTGCCTCGCTCGTGCTGGGCTGCGAGAGCGGCTGGCTTCTTCGGCGGCGAGCAGGGCGGAAGAGCATCCCGCCAGCGGGATGACGGCACGGGCCAGGGGGTTGAGGTACTCTGGCCCTGAATTTGTTCTGCCCAGCCTGCCTGGCCCCAGCAAGGATGGGGACGGCGGATGTGTCCCTGCCTACACCGCCAAGAGCTGGGACGAGGCTGCTGGGAGGCAGCGGTGCCGCACGACGGAGGTTGCAGCCGTAGCCAAAGCTCCTCTTCACTGGAGGAAAGAGATGCTGGGAGAGCTGGAAAAGGTAGAAGGTTCTTTGATGGGCCACCTCACCAGGGAGCTTGCGGGGTCCCATCCCCGGTGCACCTCCAGCGCTGGTGAGCGGCGGCACTGGCCTTTGGTAACAGCCGTGGGCTGGAGGCAGGGCTGGCTTTGGGGAGACACGCTGCCACGGAGCTGCCTCCACGACGAGAGCCGGCAGATAAAGCACTAACGCCATCGCGCCGCGAGACTGAGATCAAGGAAAACCCTCCAGACAAGATAAACACCAGGCACTCCCTTTTTCACACTGTGAGCTAATTACTGCTCATTAATTCTCCTGCCAAATACCCCGATCAGAGCAAACATTATCAGCAGGAGAAAGCGGAAGGAGAGCGGCGTGAAGGGTGCTGACCGCCGAGGGAGCACCTCGCTGCGCAGGGTCCCAGGGGCCCGCCGGGGTCGGTGGCTGCGTCTCCCTCCGCTTGTGGCTGCAAACGAGCAGCGCATTTGCTGCGGCACCTACAGGCCTCCACCTGAGATTATGTACCGAAACCTGTCCCGCGACTGCCGCGGTGCTGGAAAGCGGCGTGGCACAACAAGGGGGGGACATTCTTCACGTGTCTTGGAAAGGCTGCGGTTATCTCGGCGAGACCGAGATCTTCCATTTCGTGAGAAATCCTCCAGTTGGGTTCAGTTACTCTGAAATGAAGCGAGACGGGGAACAACAGAAAATTCTGGCAAGCAGAATTTTGGGAGGGAAAAAACCCAAACATTTGTTTTGGATTGATTAAAGCATCCCATCCGATTTTATTTCTAAAAAGCTAAGACATTTTAAAAACACTGCAATAGGAAAGACAATGGATGTTCTGAGAAGTCCCCAGCTGCCTTATCAGAACTTCGTTTTTAAAAAATGAAGTTGTGCTGGAAGTGGCAAATTTCTGTGAAATGCTGTACCCTTGGGGAATCTGCATTTTTTTACAGCAGAAAAAAGAAAACCCCAAGCCCTGGGTTCAGATCAGTCTGTGAGAGGGAACCGCTCTTGATGCTGCAGCCTGCTCAGGCCTGGACTTCTGCACCGTCAGGAGAGAGGCAGGAGCAGCCTGAGCGAGCTGGGCAGGCTGCGGCCAGGAGGAGCCGGGAGGGAGGGAGTTAATAATTAAGAGCATGTGGGGATAACGATCCCCCCGCCCTATCTAAGGGGGCTCCATGGGATGCTGCCTCCTGCAAGGTCCTTGTGTAGTGTCTGTAAAGCCTTTGCGAAGCCTTTGCGTTGCCCCCTTGCGAAGGGCAGAGCTGTTTGCTCAGCCCAGGCGGAGGGGCTGGCACCCATCCCTCCGGCGGCCTTTGGCCGCGTGATGCTGCATCGTGATGCTGCACCGTTCACTTCTGGCGGGCCAGCGTGCCATCAGGGGCTCGCTGCGTCTGCCGCGTGCTCCTGGGGCTCAGCTGCGGGGAGGTGGGCGCGAGCCGCGGCGCTGCGGGAAGCGCCGTGCCGCCACGCGTGGCACGGGACCACCGCCGTCCCCCGCGAGCAGCGCCTTGCCCGGCGGCAGAGGCAGGGACTTCACGTTACAAGGGCAAGCGCTTTCAGAGCCTGCAAGGCGAAGGAGGAAAAGCGCTCCTCGCTCCCTGCTAGCCTTTCTCCTCTCTACAAGTGATCTGCTGCACGAGACATCCACCGGCGCGGCTGAAGCGAGCTCATTCCCAACAGCCCGGGAGCGCCGGCCGCTCCGATGCGCTGGGGGAACAGGAGACAACTGTCACATGTTGGCTCCCAGTTGTTTTTCTTGTTCTAAGAGTCTGCTGACTTCGACTCTTGTAAACAAGGAGAAACCTAAATTGCTTCTAAGATAAACATGCAAATCAGAGGCAGACGCATCTATTTACTTGGCAGCGTGCATTTTGTGCTAAGCCCCTTCCACGGCTTGCCTCCGTGCTGTATGTCTCCTGCTCCCGCGCTTCCCACAGAGCCTGCCCGGCTCCCCAAAGGACTTGCAGGCTCCTCAGGGTGCTCTCGCAGAACCGTGTGGCCCATGTCATGTCTCTGCCCTCCTCGGCTCAAACTGCTCTGCTGAAAGTCTCAAGAGCTCAGAGCTTTCCTACCCGCAGCGGCCCTCTTCCCTGTACGTGCAGCTCCCTGCGGGTTAGGAGGGGATCCCCGCCGTTGCACGTGGGCTGCGAGTTCCTGGGATCTGCTGTATCTTGTCCCAAGGATCAGATTCCAGTACGCCTCACTCATTCTCCATCTTCACCATGCTGGAATCTTTTTCTGGATCAATAAACTGTGCTTCTGGCACCGACACAGTGTATGCGGCTTCCCAGTTCCCAAGCTCTTTCACAGGAAAGACCAAAAGACTCGGGCAAAGCACCGTTCCCCAGGTGTAGCAGTGGGGAGATCAAGAGCACGGCCAGAGTCTAAGGCACTTTAGCAACAGGCAGGTGGGAACTTCTACCGCTGGAGAGAGGAGACCCCTCCAGCAGCCCGGGCCAGCCTGCCCCAGAGGTGTCAGCATAAGCCTGCCCAGGTGAGCAAAGGGGCTGCACGGCTGCGGAGGGGTTTCTCCGGCTCCCAGGAGTGCCAGGCTGACTTTACAGGGGCTTGGGGGCTGCTCTGCAAAACCAGCGGTCGGAGGGAACCGTGACTCTAAAGACCAAAGTAGGAAGATGCTGAGAAAGGGAATTCAGTCTCCCTTTCATTATAAATAACCAGCCCCCTGCAACAGAGACCTGGGGCACCTCCAGATTTTTTTTTGTAACTCAGAGCTGTTGGCAGTAATTTTGTTTAACTGCTAAAACCCTGCCTGCTGACCCGGTGGTTTATGGGGGCAGCTCTCCAGTCCCGAAGAGGCAACGGCAGCGAAGCCCCTGCGTGCACCGAGCTCCGACCGTCACCAGTCGCCTGCAAAACGGCGTTTCTTCGGGGGGTCGGTAAGTCAGCCCGGCGGAGGCGAAGCCTCGCATCTCCGCGGCGTGCCCGGCTGCCGCTTGCTTTGTGGAGGGCTGGGGCGAGCGCTGCAGGGAAATACCAGCCATGCGGTGCTGCGGTTGTCGCGGTGGCCGGGGAAAGCTCCTGGTGCCAGCCCAGGGCTTCGCTTTGTTGCGTGGTATCGGCCCTTGCCCAGGCGTGTTGGTGTGGGGTGCTCTGGTTACAGCTCCCCCGAATAGCAGGGCTGCTCTCCTCCCGCGCCGACCACGCACCCGGCTTGGCGAAAGGCTGCCTCGGCTGCCTCCCGCACCGGGGTGGCCTGGGGAGACCCGAGAGCGGGAGAGGCGTAGCGGGGGTGACGCCACTGCTCTGGACTCGCTAGTAGGTATCGGGTGGAAAACGTTTCTTGGAAAATGAGGTTTTGAAGACAGGAAAGCATTTCATGGGAATGGGTGAAATTAAGAGGAATTGGAACTTGCTCTCATGTGTCGCTCCTCCGTAACGCCAAGGCGCTGTTGAGAAGTACGGCAGTGCGCTAATCCAGTTTGTAATGGAAGTTACACTAGACACGCTGCTGTGTCTGCTATCTCATTTTACACCATTTTAGGTGGCATTGAAAAACCTATTTGAGCATCGCTTTCCTTCAGAAGGGAAATTTTTGGAATTGCCATTCTCAGGCAAATCTCAAAATTGTAATTTTTTGTGCGCTGCTTTAGAATGAGAACAGCTGCTGAAGCGCTGGCCATTCCCACTGCAGGGAAACAGGGCTGCACCGATACCATCGAAGGCACAATTTTACATTAGATTAATATAAAATGAGCTTAACTAAAATCACTGTCATAGGTTAACTATACGTTGGGAGAAGGATGTCCGTGCAAGCAGCTCTAATGCTGCTGCTGCGGCACCCGGAGAGCGGAGGCACGAGGCTCCTTCGTTGTCACTTGTTAATGCGGAGAGAGTTAATGGCTGAAAAACGATGGCGGGTTAACGGTTCTCCTTCCCGTGGCTTCTCTCCCCCCAAGGATCCCCCAAACATTCTGCAAACTGTTTGCCGCTCCTCGCTCCGCAGCAGAGCAGGGTGGGCACAGAAGCGCAGGGGGTGCAGCGCCCGGCGGGCAGGAGGTGCTCTGGCCAGACACGGCACCGTGAAACCCTGTCAGCTCCGTGGCTTTGAAATCATCGAGAGGTGCTCCTCTGACCTGAAGCCGGGTCTCGGCACAGGCGGCAGGCTTGGCCCTGACATCCCATTTAACAGGTTTTCAGCTTCAGAATCTGCCTTTCCTGATACTGCCTCTCCCCATCAAGCACAGGGTGCTCTCGACTTGCTTAAGGCGACCCGGGCAGCTCAAATCCCTGGACCCCCGGCCACGTCAGCCGCTCCCCGGGGCTCCTAACAGGCTCCCCCTTTCGTTGCCGGCAGCAAAGAGGTGCAGGCAGCCTCGCGCTGGGTGCTGCAGTGCAGACCCGCACCCAGGGGCTCCGAACTTGAATAAAGCACGTTTAAAACAACAACAAAAACCCCAAACAAAAAAGCAAGCAAGCAAGAAAAGTGCTGAGGTGTTGTTCCTGGCCAGGTTAAGCACACCTCTCAGTTCAGTACCCTCGGATGGCCACCGACTGCCTGTCACATGGAGCTCTCCCACCTAAGATGACTCGGGCAAATCAGCTCAGCACCATTTGGAAGAAATGCTGAGCTTCGAGCCCCTCCACGGCTCCCGTCGGTGCCGTCAGGCGCCCGTGAGCTCCGTCCTCGCTCGGCAGCGGTCCTGCTCTCGCCCCCGAGCGTGCCGTGCGTGCTCAACCACGGCACTGCCTGCTCCCCAAATCCGCCCCGGGAGGGGCAGCGCGGCACTGGTTTAGGCTCCGCCACCACTTACAGCGCTGGGGGTCTCTCTAGGCCTTTCTGCAAAGCGAGTGCTGTGAAACCCCCCGAGTTCCCCTCGTCCGTGCCCGGGTGAAGCGTGGTCCGGCCGTGCCCTTCCAAGCGCCGTGCCTGTGGTGACACCTCCAGCCTCTTCTCCCGGATCAGCGCTGGGGGAAGGCGGCGCTGCCCCGCTGCAGGAGCCCCGGTCCCTCTCTCCTCGGGCGGGAGATGCTCAGCCTCGCGTGCCATCCGTCCTGGGTCCCATGGCTGGGACCGTGAGCTTGTTTTACGTAGAGCCTGGTCGCTGCTGACTTCTGCTCCGAGAGCTGCGCTGCTGAGGTTGAGATGAGAGTGTGGTCTGGCTTCTTGGTGCTCTCGGCAGCCGTTGGAGTCCTTCCCCGGGGAAAACTGATTCACCTCCCCATTGCTCTCGCAACCACTTTGTCCTGAAAGACCAACCTGGGAGCCAAACCGTCTTGGCTTCTGTTCTCTTCCCATCCCATTGAATCGGCACGAAATCTGTATTTTGGTGGGAGGCTGGAAAGCCCCAGGCAGCTTCTGGAGACACCTCGTTCGGACAGGATCAAATCCAACATCCCTGCCTCTTTGCCTGATAACGAGCAAATTCCAGCGCGCCTGGCAGCGTTTCACCTCCTCGAGTTCTTTGCATACTTCCCGCGGATGCTGCGCTTTCCTTCCTCCACTCTCCCTGGCTGCAGGCAGACAATTTATAGCCAACTGCAAAGCACTTCGGGTTGCAAGGTGCTATAGACATTTGCGATATTATTTTATTATTATAAACCCTGAGTATTTTATTAAGACCCACTGGGAACGGGGCCATCCTGGACTGCTGGAATTGTTAACGCCTTGGAATGATTAATAGCCCTAATTTCCTCACTTAGAGCCACTACTCTGTATGTTGAGAGTGTTAGTCTCACCTGAATAATTTTTAACATCATAATGCCAAGCCACTACCAGTGCCATTCAGGGTACATGCGTTTCATTTTCTGCACTATGCTCTTTTTTTTATTTTCTTGTGTGTCCCCCTTTCTCCGGCTGCGTGCCTTCGGGTCCCTGCCGGAGTCCCCTCTCCGCGGTTTCCCCCCCCGCACGCGCAGTCGGTGGGACGCCGTTTCTGTGCGAAGGACTGAAATGTCCGGGAAACGCCGCGGTCCCGGGGAGCTGCACCCCAATGGGCGCCCCTGCCCCGCCGCCGCCCCGGCTGGCACGGGAGGGTTTGCTGCTGGACCTTGTATCGGAGGGACCGCGAGGCCGGGGTCTGTTCCGCTTGCTGTGGTACAGAGGGAGAACACGCGTCGGTGAGCAGCAAAGCCCCTGCGTGCTCGGGCCGCGGCAGAGCCAGAGGAGGGGTGAAGGCGGGAGGTTATAAAAGCACAGGGAGAAACGGACTCCGGTGCCTCCTGCCACAGTGGGCAAAATCTCGCTCAGCGCTGGGTGAAAGCCGTTCCTCGGAGGCGTTGCTGGCGATGTATGAATGCAGTACAAATTGCTCATCAAAGCCACGCTTTACATACCGATTTTTTTTCCTCCCCAAATCTCAAAGCAGTTTGTTAAGGGGTCTAAGTAAGTTAAGGGGCTAAAGATGATTCTCGTGTGTCGGGTGCGAGCTGCCCAAGCAGAGGCTGCGTGTTTCTG
The DNA here is from genome assembly GCA_013400875.1 of Anhinga rufa. Lineage (NCBI taxonomy): Eukaryota > Metazoa > Chordata > Aves > Suliformes > Anhingidae > Anhinga > Anhinga rufa. The sequence continues at coordinate 42,304 of VZTV01044223.1, read as the reverse complement.
CGGCACCTAGCCCAGCACAGACCTCCTCACGGTGGGCTGCAGGCACTGCTGAAATCGGTATTAGTGATGGCAAAAGCTAATGAGTTTGGAAGAGCAGAAGGGTTTTTTCCTTCTGCATTTCTTTCTAAGAAAGATTTCCTATAGGTGAAAGTGACCCTAATGAAAAATGAACTAAGGAACACAATTAGGATTATTATAACGGCGCAGAGTGACTGAGAGAACCCATCTGTTCAATACGCCCCAACCAAGAACACCAGGGCTGCTGCAAAGGCCACAGGGTTCGCTCTCCATCAGTCTGACGTTACTTTAAAACTTATTTTTCAAAGCCTGGCTGCCTGGGCAGCCGGAGCTGTGGAGCGCCTCAGGATAAAGACTTCCTGGTCGCTGACCTCTTGCTTTTATTGCCGTGCAAAGCGCGCCGCAACCACCAACGTGCAGCCGGTGCGAGCCCCCCGCGGCCGCCGTGCCCCGAGCGCTGCCGCGCTGCGCGTCGTCTCGCCGCTGAGTCGGCGAGTCCCGCGGGCACCTCGCCCGTGGCAGCCCCGCGGCCGCGGAGCCGCTCCGCAGCGGGGGCTCGCGTGGCGAAGGGAATCGGTCTGTCCGCGGCGCAGGACGGCGTCGGGAGCTACAGACGCGCCGTCCTGGGAGCCGCCGCGTAGGCTGCCAGACCCTCGGCTAGCGAAGCCCTCCTGGGGCCGCTGCGGGCCTGCCCGCGGGCGGCTGGCGCGGAGGGGAGGCAGCGACACCCCCGCGCCCCAAAGGGTTACACGGGCCGGCTGCGGAGTTCCTCCACGCAGCTGTCTTTCCCTTGGCTTAATTTCAAACATTCCTGTTGATGCTACTTCCCCTCCCACACACCTCAGTGTGATGCCTGTTTAAATGAGCCCCTCTCTCCTATTTCCACGCGTACGTGCGGCGCGATTGTTCCATCACTCTTTGTGCCCGTCCGCTGCACCTAGACCGAGGCTCGGCACCGGTGTCACGACGGAAACGCACGGCAAGCCCCGGAGAGGCACGGCGGCAGGAGCACGGCTCCTTCCTACCAGCCGCGGTGGGAACATCCCTGTCTCCACCTGCACAGGGGGGTCCTTGCCAAGCCCCCGACACCAGCTCCTGGGGCTGCTCTAGCACGGAGGGCGCGATGGCCACTCTTGCTTCACGGCCTGCCCATGAACACAGACCTCCTTCCCCGGCCGAGGGAGGGAGCTGGAGCATGGCGGCTAGAGCATCCCTAAGGGTGCCGGTCCGGGCATCGTGCCCCAGGGTGCAGCGGCTCCCCCGGTGACCCGCCGAAGCCTTGAGGAGCCCCACGTGGCCGCCAGACTCCTGCATGCTCCCGACCCGTGCCCAAGCTTGCGTTAGCCTTCCTTCCACAGATTTGTTTTATCTCTTTGGGAGCCTGATGCCTCCCATCTGTTCCAATGCCAGATGAAATTAAATATTTGTAGTTTCCAAGGGCTGTGGTTAGCAATAAACAAGTTAGCTCACAAGGATTTGGTGCGCCTGGGGGCTGGGGGGGTTCATGTGGGCTTGCAGGCAAGTGGGTATGTGTGAGGGTGGGGTGCAGGGGGGTGTGTGCATACGGCTTTGTGTACATTTTTCTTTAACCAAACCTTCAATTTAAAATGGCTTTCCACACCAGAGCAGCTAGCGGGGCTCTCAATAGCGAGTAAACTCTACTTAGTTATTTACACCAAGTTTGTTTATTGCATAGTTTATGTTTATAAGCAACATTTGTCTAATCTTCCAAATCTTTCGGAAGGAATTTCAGAGGCCGCTTTCGGGGCCCGACGTCCTCTCGCAGCGCGCGGGGCACAGCCCTGCCGGGGAGAGCCGCTGTACCCCGGGCGATGCTCTTCTCCCTGCCCGGATGCGCCCAAGTGTAAATGGGATTTAGGGATTTTCCCGTGGCATTCCTCCTTAATTTCCGCCCGTGTCCCAGCTGGTATGTTGTTGCTCAGTAACACTTTACGGTTTGGGAGCGTTTCTGCATGGACGCTGCTCCCCACAGCCACGGCCCCCCGGCTGCCGCTGCTCGTCCCGGTGCCCTCGGAGCCCGGGCAGCGCCGCCGGCCGCACCAGCCCGAGCCCGTCCCTCTGCCCGCGCCGGCGCTGCTCTCGCCGCGACGTGCCCCGAGCACACGCACGCACCCGCACGCACCCACGGACGCTTTTTCGAGCACCAAAGTTCACCAATTCCTGGCGTTTTTGCGAGGCGGCGCAGGCCTGACGTCACCAAAAATTAATAATTTGCAGTTGTTTGGAAGAAACATTTGGTTGATATTTCCTTTCCATGTACTGTGATCAGAACTGACCCAGTTTTTTCTATTAATCTACTTTAAAAGTCAACTCTGAAAATGAGAAGCATTTCCTCTATTTCCACAAGTTTATTGTGTGTGAATCCCTAGAAGAATTTGGCAATAATAATAAAAATAAGGAACGATGATGCACCACCAAATGTATTTACTGTAATATCAGTAGTGCTAAAGATGTGCTTGGAAACCTATGTAAATCACTGAATAACTTTTTCCCTAAACCACAGCTGGTCAAAACCATTTTCAGTAAAACACGATTTCATCTAAACATGCTGTTTTATCAGAACTGACACGTCCCGTGGAACGACGCTCGCTTCAACCAAGGCTTTTCTTAGGAATGTTCTGGTCTACAGAAGAGAAAGTACGATTGAAAATGGGAACTTTAGAGCTCAACGTGTTTGGTTTCTAATTTTTTTTTTTTTTTAAAAAGTCATGCACTGAAGGTCCCCGAGACCGATTCTGCTCACCAAAAACGCTCAACGGGCTCGTGCCTGGCCGAGGAGCCAGCCAGCGGTGGGGGGAGCTGCCCGGCCCCGGCCCCGGCCGCCCCGGGGCTGCCCCCGCTCCCCTTTCTCCCTCGGACGAGAAGCGGCCAGCCGGGGAGTCGATCTGCAAGCTGGGAACGCAAACTGCTGCAGGAGCTAAAGCTAGCTTCCTCCGAAAAAGCCACAGCCACCGAGGCTTAAAACGTGCCTGGCTTTCCTCCCGTTAGCTGGGAAGAGATGCGCGCTTGGAATGAGGGCAGGCACCGCGGTGGGGTCGTTGTGGGGAGACGTGGGGTACAGCACCAAGGAAAGTAGGTGTTTTTCGCACTCCTCCTAAAGAAAGAATTTTCACCCTTCAGCCAGCATCCGCGTGTGTTACCAGAACTGCCCAGCTCTGGGCAGGTGATGCTGGGACCGCTCCGCAGCTCGGCTGTTTCCACCTACTTCACCCCACGCACCCGCTCCTCGGCTCCAACAAGCCTCCCCTTCTCTTGCCTCCTCGATAATGAAGTGAAATAATCCAACTTCTCCGCTGCCCTGAGATCCTTCCTTCCTTCCTTCCTTCCTCGGCTTTCAGCATACCGCCCCGCCACCTTCGGCACAGGCTGGAAGCCAGGCTGGCGCTCGCACCAACCCGAGACTCGCTGACGGCGACTCATTTTCTCGCCGGGTGACTTCGGTTCGCCGATCGGGCTGCAGGACGTCTCCCCGGGGCATGGCCGGGCAGTGGCCCCGCTGGCGGGCACCCTACGTGCCGCCCGCAGCCTGTGCTGCCCGCTGGGAGAAGCCGCTCCTCAGGCGACCCACCTGGTGCGCCCGGCTGCAGCCCCCGGGCTCCCCGCTCCCTCCCAGCCCCGCAGCTTTCCCCTTCGCCTCCCTCGCCCCGGGGTCGCTCTCCCGGGGATGCCAGCGTGGCCATGACCCAGGCGTGCTCTCAAACACTAGGAACACTCGTGTTGTCGGCATGACCAAGTGCGCCGGGGCCCTTGCAACGCGCCCACGGTGGCTGAGGGGTTCCAGAAGCCACCAGCAACCACCCTTCTCTTTCGGTGGCAGATGGGTTGAATTTGATTAAGTGCTGCTCCATCCACTGCGAGGTGCTAACGATGATAAGATTGGTGCGGAAAACACTGTTTTCCACAAGATCAGAGAGGACTTTTATAGGGCGGGGGACACGGAGAGCTTTTCTGCGGCAAACCGGTTTTTTCTCCGGTGTAACTGAACTACTGAAGCAGCACGGGGAAAACTTCACGGTCCTTGTTTTTCTAATTACTCTCGTTCTGCATACAGGAATTTTCATTGTCAGAGGAGTCGGGCCAGGAGATTCATTTCTAGAAGGCTGGTGTTTTCTGTGGCATCATCTCTGTCTGCTACAGAGCCTCGCCTTACCCAACGGAGGGAGAAGAGCACGAGAAGCCCTAACAGAGCCCGCAGGGATGGGGAGCTGCGGCGCGACCCGCGGGGGGCACCGGGGG
>VZTV01044223.1:0-36893 GCA_013400875.1 Anhinga rufa | reverse complement strand
CCCCCCCCCGCCTGCGGGACAGGGAGGGCTGGCGGAGGAGCGGCCCCGGGCTCCGAGCCCCCCTTCCCCCGGCGCCCTAAAGCTGGTGGCTGGCCTTAGCTGGGCGCCCCCGCTTCCCCGTGGGGTCCCTGGCCGGCTGGTCCTTCCACACCCCGGGGGGGGAGCAGGGAATGGGCTGCAAGGGGTAACCTCTCATTGCTGGCACTTCCCAACAGGCCCAATTATTTACTGGGGTTGCAAACCTCGTTACCCACCAAAGTCCTTTTCGCATTGCCCCCAGCCGCCCTCTCCCCTCCACCCAGCCCAGCTCACTCTGCTCTTTCCTTCCCATTCCTCTTGCCGCACATCAGAGAGCGACTTCCCCGGCCCAGGAGAAACCGGGACTGGAAACTCGCAGTTGGTTATAATCCAATTACACTCCTGAAAACTGCAGCGGCAGAAGGCTGGTGCTGGTAGGGTGCTGTCCTTTTGTGCAAGAGCCCAAATGGAATATTGCATTACAGCTTATTCATAAAGCGATGGCACCGAAAGGCGGATATTTATAGAGCTGCGAGGAAGGCTGTGCGTTTGCTCAGAAGACCCAGCACAGCAGCAGCGTGCTGGGGTCTCTGCTGTTGCCGTTTCACGGGCTTTTCTCTTGTTGCTGGATTCTTTTCATGCAAAGGGAGGAGGCTGAGTTCTCTGTACCCCGCTCGGGTGGGAAAGGGAGGGGGAAGGTGACAAGTGCCGCCATCCTGGGCGTTCATCGGGGTGTGCAGGTCTGGGCTGTGGCGTGGGGCTGGGCAGACCTCTGGCCGGGCTGAGGGACGAGGGCAAGAGGCAACCGGAGCGGGCCGCGGTGCCAGCCCGGGGAGGGGAGCGCGGGGGGCGTCTGCAGCGGCGGGTCGCAGCTGAATTTAGGCGTTGAAGTGGCACGCTTGCTTGGGCTGGGTTTCGCAGAGCTTTGCACTTTGCACGGCGTGCTGGATTTTTCTGTCAGCCTGGTTGCTTATTTTGATGCTCTCCTCCACAAGAGCTGACTGACGGCCGGCCCGTGACCGACGGTCCCCTGGACCTCCCTGGGTTTGGGTCAGGCTCTCCCTGCCTGCCCACGTCCAGCAGCGGCTCGCAGCGGAGCGTGGGGAGGCCGGGGCAGCTCTCGCTTCTCCAGCTGCGGCTCAGCCGGGCAGAGGCTCGCATTTGATCTTTCGTTCAAATTAGCAGCGCGCTCGGGCTGTCTGGGTGCTTCGTCCACATGAGCTGCGGTGAGTAAATAAACAAGGCTTTGTTTTCAAAGGCTTTCACGATTCATTAACTTCAAAGGAACGGGCTCTCTATTTTCTTAGCAGGTCGGTCACTCTGGAGACTCGCTCCGGGCGCTGAAGGTGGCGGCGGCTCACGCTGAGCAGCCGGGGCAGCCGCTGCGGGGCCCGGCATCACACCTCGCACAGCGTGGAGCTGCGGCCAGGGGCAGAGGGACAGTCCTTGGCTCCCGTTACCCCTGGGAGGGACGCAGGGTAAGGAAGTGCGCAGGCGAGGATGGTCCGTGGCATTCCCTGCCCCGAAGAGCTGCCCCGTAGGTGGCATCCAGCCTGCAGCGTGCTTGGGGCACCGCCGGGCAGGGTTTGCAAGGCAGGGACGTGGACCCGAGCAGCGCCTGCTCCGCAGAGGTCTCCCCATCTACTCACGGAGCCGAAGGCAGCCTGGTCTTGCCTGCCCGTGCTGTCTTCCCGTGGGTGAGGGTGCTCTGCCCCGTGAGCGGGGAGGTCGCCCTCCCTCGCCAGCTGTCTCCCCCTCCGGGGCGCTGGATTCCTGCTCTGGCTGCAGGCACAGGTGCTGGGGCTGCGCCAGGAGAGTGCAGAGGGATTGCTGCACCTCCAAATGCCCATGCTGGGCACAGCTAGGAAGCTAACCTTTCATGTGGCAGCCCCAGGAATAACTCGGAGCCTTGCATAATCGCAGCCGCCTGGAACCCCAAGGGGAAAAAATCACCGTCCCAGGATAACCCTCAGTGCCAGGCCTGCTGACCTCAAGGGAAACCTGTTTTCTGAGGCAACAAAGCCGCATTATAAACGTATTTATTGGGCACCTATTTTGGGATGGACACTGTGGCCCAAGCAAGCTCCTGAACCACAACGGGGACCACAAAACCGCAAAAGGGACCACAACGGGGCCGCACGCTGGCAGGGGCAGGGGCAGGGCACGGCCTCCGCCGTGCTCATCTCCTCTCCAGCCACAGCACAGCAGGGCCTGGGTGCCGCGGGGACATGGTGCTGGACACCGTCACTGCACGGTGGCACCAGCAGAGCCCCAGGCAAGAGCTGTCCTGCTCCATGCTGGGGCTCTGCTGCCGGCAGAGCTGGCCTCGGGCCCCCGCGTCCCCCGGCTTGCTCCAAGGAGGGTGCTCGGGGAGAAGCAGTCCCAGGCTGGCTGGAGGCAGGTAAGGGGTTCCTTGCTGGGGCACAGCACTGGGACGCATCGGCCACGAGAGCCGAGTGCTCTTTGCAAGCCACGTCTGCCTGGTTCAGTAAAGGAGACTGTGCGATTAGTGCCAAGCCACAGCCTGGGGTGCGCCGAGCTCTGACGGCTTCAGTACTTGGGTATGAAAGGAAGGTCTTTTATCCCCCAAAAGGACAACATCTCCCAACGCCGAGCAGTCCCCGGTTAGCCTCCGGCTATCTCTCCAAGGTCTGAGAGGCTAAGAATACATTTTGGATAGCTACAAATAACCAGAACGATGAAATGACCCTTCAGAAGGGCCCTCACCACCATAGAAACAGGAGCCAAACAAACAGGCACAAGCCAGCCCTTTTAGGAGAGCGATGGCATATGCTTTGTTAGTCTGTCCCCTGGTTCCCCTGTTAATCGCTTTGTTCCTTCTCAGATTAATTGACGAATTGCTGTGCGGACATGCAGCGCCTGGCTTTGCAGCCACATGGTGTTGGTAGCCCTTTGACCTCCACCGATACCCGGGCACACGCAGCGCGGGGACAGTCTCCCCTCCCGTGCATGCCCACCGGTGGTGCCCAGCCAGAGGTGGGCAACTCCTGCCTGGTAAATGTGGGAAGGCGTTTGGGCAGCGGGTCCAACTGCAAGCACGGGTGAAGGTTGAGTAGTGAAATTAAAACCCTGCCTGATGTCAGACCGAGGTTTTGTGCCTTCCTGGAGACCTTTGCCAGGTGCGGTGCGCTGGGAAGGGCTGCTTTCCCATTGTGGGACCCATCCTGCCCCATGGCATCAGCTTGGACCTGGCGCCATCCCCCCTTCCCCGCCTGCCAGCCCAACGCGCTCCTCTCGGCCGGCGAAAGGCGTCTCGGTGTGACCAGGTTCAGATCAGTTGCCGTAAATCCAGCTGCGTTAGTCATAAAAGTCACTGAAGGGCAGAAATGGCACAATAACACCTAAAAATACCCGCACCGCGCCGCGCCGCACCACGCAGCCCCAGTTTCCGTCATCCTCTAGAGGCATCTGCGTATTGTGTGTGCGGCAGGGAGCGCGGGAGAGCACGCCGGGGAGAAACCGGCCATAAATCCCGCCGGCCTCCGCTCTCGGCTTCTCCCTCCCGGCGACGGCGGCCGTCCCGGTGCTGCCTGGCAGGTGCGAGCCCCGGCTGTCAGCCGCAGGTCAGACGGGGCTGAAATTCGACAGGCCTGCGGAAAAACGCGGGGTGACATCACGCAGAGACACCGGCCCGCCGATTAATCTCCGAGGTCAGTGGCTGCTTTATTTATAACCAGGCAAGGGTTTGAGGTGGGTTTTTATGGGAGCGGAGCGGCGTGGGGTGTCTGTCCCACGCCCCCGGAGCGGCCGCCTTCCCCCGCTGGCGGGGACACCTCCACCCCCTCCGGACGCTGCTGGAGAGGCTGAAGCGGGGCTCGGCAGCACCGAAGCCAAGCCTAAACCAGCATGGGAGCACCAGAGCCTGGCCGGGGGGACCCGTACTGCGCAGCACTGGTGCGCCGTGTCTGGGCTTCCAGCTGTTTTCTTTGCTCCTGGAGTTCTTCCCTCGCCCTCCCCAGCAGGGATGGCTCAGCTCCCCCCAAAACACAGCACATCAAACTTGAAATGTTTTGTGAAACTCTGTCAAGCTTTGGGGGAAAGGGAAGGTGGTCCCGAGGGCACAAAAATGTTCCGTTTCTTCATTTATCAAAACAAGCTTTTCCATTTCCAATGACTTTTTGTTCTGTGATTGTTAACATACTCATTCTACTTTATAATGCAAACCAAAATTACTGTTAAAATAATATATTTAGAGTTTATCAGTTGAAGCATTTCAAGCCATCCATTTCTCTAGGTTTTCTTTTACAGATAACCTGGAAAGCTTTGGGGTGGGTGATTCTGAATTGGAACAGAAACAGGTTTTAAAATGTTTTGCGAAGGCAGAACTTCATCTCTGTTGCCAAGTGGTAAGTGGCCAAGGGGAAAAAAAAACCTATCAGGTATATCTCTAGCATTGTTTCTAAATGGAGAATTTTTCCTGTGATTAATAAAAATGGGGAAATAGGGCCAAATCCTGCGCATACTTTGACCGCAAAGCTTGTACAAACACGCTGGTTGGGCTTTGGCTGGAAAGACCGGGCTTAATTAGTTCCCTCGTATCAAGGGATGTGGGTTGTCGCTGTCAGTGCAAGGAAGGATTTATGTTTCCTTTTCCTCAGGAATATGATCGGTGTCTAAGTATTAAGAATAATCATTTCACTAATGTAAGGCAAATTTCTTATCCTAGGCAGCTGATAGCGAGGGGGATGCTGCTGCCGAGCTGCTGATGCAGGTCGGACGAGCGCCTGACAGCGATGACGATTTACTGCTGTTGTCACGGACCCGCACTCAGCGCTCGCCCGCGCCCGGGGCTCTCGGACGAGGAGTTCACGCTCGCCCGGCCGGTGGTGAGAAAGCCCCCGGCCCTGCCGACCCAGAGCGGCGCAGCCCTCACACAGCGAGCCTGGCTCCCCGTGCGGGACCGGGTCCCTGATCGCACCGCGGCGGGTTCACTCGGCGCGGCCAGCGCCGGCTCGGCAGCTCTGGGCTGCCTTTTCTTTTACGTTGGGATCCAGCCGCCCCGGAGCCCTCCGCCAGGTCCTGGGGTGAGCGGAGGAGCTGCTCAGGGGCTGGCGGCGGCATCGCAGCAGCTTTCGTGATCAAAGTGCCCATATTTTTTGTTCTGCCCTTTGAAGCAGGTAAGGCCGTGCCTCCCCAGGCCTGCTGCGAACAGCGCAGACCTGATCTTTCCCGGCTGCGTGCTCCCTGGTGCAGCCCCAGTGTAGTCACCAAGTCCAGATGGATCTCCGCTGAACTGCTCGCAGTTTTGCAGCTTGGCGTGGCGGGGAATTTGGAAGGAGAAAGAGGAGGTGGAATAAGCGAGGAAGTGCGGAGAGCCCAAGCATAACTCCAAACTAGGGCAGGAAATGCACCGCACATAGCTCTAACCTTATCATCGAGGACGGATTTTAAGTGCTTCTTCAGTGACTCATAGTCCCTGAATGGGCTTGAAGGACTGTCCGCCTGAGACCAAAGGCCAGCAAACTCCAGATCAGATAACAGGTTATTACAAAGCCCACACGCTGCCTCGCGCAAGGTATCTGCCAGGACAGCGTCCGGGGCTGCTCAGCCCCATGGCGAGGAACTAAATAGGGTTTCTCAAGTGTGGCTCTGGATGGGCAGGGGGTGGCGAGGCTCAGCCGGAGGAGGACAGGCAGCATCCCTGCCTGCTCGTGCCCTGCTGGGAGCCGTGTGCGGGCGAGGGACGGGATGGGGCAGAGCTGCCGCGCGTGCCTGCGCCCGCAGCAGGTCCGGGCTTTCTGTGCCCGAGCCCCGGAGGGCTCAGCAGGGCACGGGCCGGGCTCGGTCCCGCTGCGCTGGTGGTGAGGAGTCGTCGCAGGCTTTCTGCGCTCTGGACCGGGCATTGCACGGAGCTGGCAGCAGCACCGGTGAGGCCGTGGCTATTAATAACTCCTGTCCCAGAGCCTGCTGCAGCCGGTGCGTGGGCTCTCTGCAGCAAGGCGCCTGCAGCGGGCAGGGCTGCAGCTGAACAAAGGGCCGGGAGGCTCAGCTTGCCTTTTGGATTAATCAGCAGCAGCTTTCCACATTCACATGTTCGGAGGGGAGGCTGGGAGCATCCCCTGACCCGCTGGAGGAGGGAGGCGGTGGCGGCTCTGCGCGGGGCAGGGCCGGGAGCGGCGCTCAGCACCCGGCATGCGGGCAGGCTGCGCTGCAGAGGGGACCCGCGCTGCTGCGCTGCCTCGCTGCAGCCGCACCACGCTGCACGGGCCCTTGCATCCGCACGCTGCTCGCAGGAGGGACCTGGTTGCTGGTGTCCTGACACGGCGTGGTCCCCTGCCCGGAGTCCCCCTTTAGTCTTGGCGCTGCTGACCCTCTGTGGAGCAGCACTGGGAGGCCTGGCACACCCCGCTGCAGGGCCAGGCGATGCTTTCTTGAGCCTCCCCTCCTTTTCCAAGCATCCAGTGTGGCTGTCCCAGGCTGTCTCCTGTCCGAGACCCATCTGGAGTGGACACAACCCACCCAGAGAGCTGCTCCACAAAGGCAGGCAGTGAGCGAGAAAGCAGAGAAACCACAGCAGGGCCTGGGATGGGACCCCTGGAACCCAGACTGCTTCCCAGCTGGGTCTGCACTCTCCCTCCCCAAAATCCCCATGGGAGACAGCGTTGCCCTTTATTCCCCTTCTGAACTGTTGAGGTTCCCTTTTGATGGACAGTGGAAATGGCTGCTAGGTGTAATGAGAACCGCCATTCGGGTGCTGAGAGCTGGGATGTGTTTGTGCACAGGCGTGCACACACAGGCTTATATTTTTTTAAAATGCATATGTACTAAAACCTCTCCAGCGTGAGAGCTGTGAGTCTTAATTAATGAATATCTCCTTGTTGCTGCGAGACCAACATCCTTGGGGGCAGGGGGAACAGGGGCCCCTTTCTCCTCTTGTTTATACCCAGCCCTGGCCAGTCCCCTTCCATGGGTTTCACTGGGGACCGCTCTCGTTGGCATGGTGTGACTGCCTTCGCCCCTGGGGACGTGGGCTGGCCTCGAGCTCCAAGAGCTGGCATTCGTGGTTCTCCACACTACCTGAAACGTGTGGTGAAGTTTGGTGGCTCTGGGAGTCGGGTGAGGATGGGGGCAAAGAGACAGGCCGAAATGCGCATTGCTGATCTAAGCTTGCTGTAAAAAGCCCTCTCTGTATTGTGCCTTACATGAAAGACGCTGGTATGGTTCAGAGGTTAACTTTTATCTTAAGCTCAGCTAGAAGCTGAAGAGTTTTAGCATTTTTTAAAATATCAGAAAAGTATAAAAAAAGAAGACAAATTCTGATCTCTGTTACATTGGTATTAATGGAGAGAAATTTCATGGAAGTCTGTAGAAGCTTCTGATTTACTCTTGTGTGAGATTGGATAGAAATAGCCCAAAGAATCTCATTGCTGCTGCCCAGATTCATCTGCACAGCAGAGAGCTATTAATGCTCTGTTTTCTTGCCTTTGGTCAATACATCTTGCAAGACAGGAGGAAGCTGGATTATGTCTGCAAGTGTCCCAATGTCATGCTATGTTGGATAATGAACTGTGGCTAAATTGGATCAGCTTTTCAGTTGCCAGCCTCTCTGAAATCCAACAAGGAGTCAAGGCAGCAAGCTGTGCTTTCAGCCCCGGTGTGCCAAGAGCAGAGCATTTGCTCTGATAACCTGTGTGCTGCTGTGTCGGGAGCCAGCGAGAGCTATTGTGGGGATTGCAGGCTGGAGCAGGTGACAACCGTTGTTAACCTGGGAATTGTACAGCTCTGTTTTGCTTGGTGCTTTCCCATGCCTTAAAAATGTCTGGTCTGGTGCAAATCCGCTGTTCAAGGAAATAGAGATGTAACGAGAGCAGCATCTCACTGAGCCGCATCCGTGATTTGCTTTTGGCCTGATTGTTCAGTTAATCCCGGTGGGTGAGGAGTGTGGCTCTCTGGAGGAATGCGGAGAAGACCCTTACGCTGGGCACCTGAGGGGTTGTGTTTCCATGGAAGTTGAGGGTTTGGTCCAGAGTTACTAGGGAATATTGAAAGACCCCTCCTTGATAGCAGGGGTGTCAAACCTGGAAGTGGAGAAGACTCGCCAGCTCCCCTCCCACACGTCTGCTGTCTGGTTGTGGTATCCGGCGTGACGGGACATCCCCTCCCCTGCCCAGCGCCCTGCAGTGTCCGTGCCCCGAGGAGCGGCCTCTGTGCTCCCGGTGGGCTCCGACCCGCTCCTGGCAACGCCGGGATGGGATCCCAGCTCCGCAGGCACTGCTGCGTGCTGTCCCTCTGCAACCCGCGGGCTGTGGCTCGCCGAACTTTCAGCAAGAGTCTTGGTGCTGTGGCTAAGGGGACAGTAGCGTGTGCTGCGGGGGGGGGGCACAGGGCCGGGGATCAGCTCCAGGCACCCTGACGGCCAGAGCACGGCAGCCTCCTGGCCCTGCCTGGCGAGATGCTCTGGGGGCGGCTGGAAAGCCGGGGTCAGCACGGACCCTGGAGGAGCCCAAATCCCCCGTGGCTGGCGGAGAGCTGAGCCCGTTCCCCGTGCATGCACGAGGAGTTTGGCCCAACGCTTCATTATGACATTTCAAACCAAACAGGAGGATATCTCACACCCCGGGGACCCGGAGGGACGCTCTGTGAGCGGGGGGGCTGCAGGGGAACAGAGGCAGCGCTGAGCTGCCCCAGCCGCACCGCAGGCAGGGTGTCTGTATTTTCACTGGCCTTCCCGAGAGCGTAATCCTGTTAAGGGCTGAGCGTCTGATTCAGCTGTCCTGCTACATGGCTAATCCTGCCAGCAGGAGCGTGCATTATCCCATTGCCGGGGGAGGTTCTCCGGCCCCTCTGGGCACCGGGGTCACGGTGTGTGTCTCCGGCCCCTTTGCCCTCCCTGCGGGCAGCCCAGGAGCCCCCGCCGCCAGCCCTGCTCCCCTCCCTTTGGGAAGCGAGCCCCCGGAAAGCCTGGGAATTGTGTGCGGCCCCGGGAGCCGTGCAAGGCTGCGTGGGCTCCTTTGAACTTTCCTGAGCAGCTTATGGCCCCCGGGCGTCGCGGCGGGCACGCAGCCCGGCACCCAGCGGGCGCTCCTCCGAGGCTGGCCGGAGCGCGGGGAAATCCCAACTTTGATCCCATTGTCTGCTCTTGGGGCTGCGCCATTCAATAGCTTAACAGCCAGGGAGTTAATTTTACTTATTACCTATACATTTGCCAGGCTTTAAATGCTGTTCTTGCTCATGTCCCCCCTTCACTGCTGTGATGTCCCCTTATTTCGGGGATTTTCACCCTTCTGCCGCTGCTGGCTTCTCGCAGGCAGGACGCAGTCTGGCGGGGTTTATTGCACGGGTGGCTGCCTTGGTTTCTTGGAGGATTGTAGGTGCTGTTTAAAAATATGATTTCTACAAAATAGGCCGGTTTAGTTGCAAACCTCTTTGGATGAAATGTGGTTTTGCCCATCTCTCCCCTGAAAAAAGAAAATGAAAAAACCCAGTGCTAATGAATACGGAATATGTCAATAGAGCCAGTAATAAAATGTGCGGGTGCCTCTAGCAGCTGCGGCATCCCACACCCGAGAGGAGGCGAGGAGCTCCGTGGGAAGCCCACGGTGCCAGGGGCACGGGAGATTTCAGTACGCGGCAGCCCTTGTTTTGGGTTCATTTTGGTGATTTGATTATTTAAATGTTGGCCACAACTCATCCCCTGAGCAGATACCAGTGTTCAGCGCCAGGAATACCCATTTCATCACTCTCTGCTCTAACGTGAGACAGTGAATCTGGGGTTAAAAGCCTGAAGGAAAGCTGATAAATGTGTATAATATAAACTATTGAAGGGTAAAAAATTCTGAAAACACTGAAGAAAGTAAATACAATAAATTTGGGGTGACATTTCTCTCCCTAACTCAGGTTTTCCAGCACCAGCTGCCCAGCCCTCTAGCAGCTCAGAACTTCATATCACCTCCAAAATGTAATGAAGAGAGACTCGTGAAACATTTTTTTCTTGAACTAACTGAGCATGAGTAACCTTGGCTGCTTTTTCACCTGGGGTTTCCCGTAGGGTCTGGCAGTGCTGTTGATGAGGGGCAGACGCACTGAGCTCTGCGGGTTCCTCCCCGGGAGCTCCCGTTATCGCCCGGATCTGCCCCTCCGCCGTGGGCTGGGTGCGTGCCCCCGGGACCCCCGCCTGACGGCTCGCCGACGCCTGTTTATTTCTTCTTGTCTCTTCCAGTTTGGCTCTTCGGGAACCTCTCACTCCACATCCCCTATGGCCTGGTCCCAGCTCCTCCGCCAGGCGGGTTGGATTTCCATGTGGAGAGGTGGGAATGGTGGGAACGGCTCCGTCTCGGCTCTGCTGGCTTCCCCGGCCGGGCTGGAGGCGGCTGCGCTGCTGCACGAGGGAGCTGCGAGTGCGTGATCGTGGTCTGTTTGCTAAGTTTATTTTTTTTTCTTTTGCTTGAAGACAAGACGTGAGGGCACCCGCAGTCTGTATACAGCTGGGCTTTAGCTTGAACTGGGAGAGTCAATGAAAAATGAGAGCGCAACGTATGAGAGAGGGTGATAAACCGTATGTAGAGTGTCACTAATACTGCTGCCCATCCTGAGCTGGCAGCCGTGGGAAGATGCTAGTGGGAACATGGTATCCCGAGACACCCATGTAAACCCTTCCCAATTTTGGGGCACAACCCCAAGTAAGGCAAAGCATTTTTGCTTTCATCTATTATTAAACCAGGACAAGATCCATTACTGGTTCAGAAATTACTCTAACAGTTTTGCTGGAAACCGCCTACGTGGAGGTCTTAATGCTGAGGTGGTGACGTCTGGACCGGCCCTGCTGTTCTTGCCTGAAGGTCTCGTGGTGGGTTGCGGCAGGAGGGACCCTTTCCCATGCCAAGGAGCGAATGTTCCCGCACCACTGGGGCAGGGCAGCAATTAATAGGACCCAGAGGGCAGCGCTGGGGGGAGAAATGCAGACGTCAGGCCTGCCCTGGCTTTCTTCTGTGAAAACTCTCGCTCTTCACTGCGAGCAGGGTGCTGTGAGGGCAGGCTGCGGGCTCTGCCAGCAGACACCTTCTCAGCGCTCTGCCAAAATCCTGGTCTCTCTCTGCGTCATGAGGCGGTGCCTGCCGTGCTTCTGCAGGCTGGCGATGCGGGACGGGACTCGCGTCCCCGCGGGCTCTCCTCCTCTTCTGCCGGGGGCTCCCTGCAGATGCCCCCGTCTGAGCACTGTGCTCCTGCCTCCTGCAGGTTCCCCAGGGCTGGCTCTGCGAGCCAGGCACCCCTTCCCGTTACCCCCGGCTCGGTGCCCTCCTCGCACCGCTGCCCTCGCCCTCTGGCCCACGAGGTCTCAGCCGCGTGGGGTCGGGGCAGGCTGGGCGCTGCTGTGCGGGAAGACGCTATCGGGCGCTGCTTTGATCTACGGGCAGAGCAGGGGCACCTGAAGCTGCGGCTGTGCGAAACAGAGGGTGGGGGCTTTCTGCATTCCTACCTGCCTTATTCGGATGCCTAATTCCCCCTCAGCTGGTGGCGGGCAGCAGGGCTGCGGGTAGGGGACCGGCTGGCGGTGGGCGCTGGGTCCTCCCTGACGGCGAGGCCACTCGCAGAGCGCAGGAGGGCTTGTGAAGATGCTGGGATGCCAAAGGGCCTCTGCCAAGTCTTTGTATGCGTTCAGTATGGTCCTGTTTATCCAACAGCGCCAGGGCACTTACGCCCTTTATGAGGGTGAGAGCTATGCCATGTTTACTGGCTGGTGCATGACGCTGTCTGCTGGGGTGGCAGCCGGCTGGGTGCCCGTCGCCCCTGGGCTGAGCTCCCCGGGGCCATGGGGTGAGCATGCATCATCCGAGTGACCTGCGAGAGCGTGGCCCCCGTCGGGATCCAGCCCTTGGCTCCCCACCAATGTACCTCCTAATAATTTTGCCTAAATGTTTTGCAGATCAGCCAGCAACCAATTTATCCCTGAAGTATTTTGGAGATGTCACTCCGAGAATGTTAATGGTGCGTGATTCACGGGGTCCTGCGTGCTGAAAAATGCGCGGCCGTGCAGCGGGCTCATGCGGGAGGGCTGCTGGGACAGCACGCGGGGGGTTGGTGATTTATTAGCGGTTGGTCATCTCGGCTTTTAGACCCCACTTCCCTCTAGCACAGCACGGCAAACTGTGGGAGAGACTGGTTTAGCTGGCGAGGATATCATGCTTAAAACTTGTTATTTTTGGATCGAGTTTCCGAACCCCTCTCCCCCCCTCAGCATTAAACACAGTTGTTTATTGGAGCTGACAGTAGAAACACAAGCAGTTGTCGGTCGCTTCTGCAAGGGTAGTGTCTACCAGCGGCGGAATGAACATGACGGAGCCGATGAATAATACAGCTTTGAATTTTATATGCTTCCAGCTAACGGGTCCCATATGTTCCACCGCTGCAGCCCGAGGAGAGAGCGGCTCGTTCGGTGCGGCGCGGGCCCCAGGGCAGGAAGCCTCGCTGGCTCCGGGACCTGGCTCCGAGGAGCTGGCCGCAGATCCCGGGCAGGGCGGCAGGGCCCAGGACCCTGCCGATGCCCCCCCGGGGCTCCTGGTCCCCGGCTGACCCGGGGCTCACGCCTCAGCACACGTCCTCCCCGCTGCGGCAGCCGGAGCCATGCTGCGGATGGGCTTGAGGGGTCCGGACCGTGGGGGGAAGCAGGACTAGGTGTGCTTGTGGCTCCGGGGCTGGTGCCGCTGGCAAGCTTTGCGGGCAGCGCTGACCCGGATTTGATAGACTTAGGAAGAGATCAAAGAGTCTCCAGTCTACCCTGGCTAACCTGGATCTCTCGCTCTGCAAGAGACCACCGTGATCAGATTGATACCCTTGGCTTGGAGCTCTCTCTTGGAGCCTGTTGGGAGGACTAAGCAGGAGGGGAAGTGGTGTTTCCTCAGCAAGCTGCTGTGTCATTAAAATAACCCATGGGCTCCCACAAATCATGCTTAGTGAAAATGCGTGCGGCTTTATTGCAGGGAGCCGTTAAAACCCGAGTCAAGCACGTGTAGACCACGTCCTCCCTGGGCACCCGGGCTGCTGGCCGCACGTTCCCACCTTCGGCCGTGGGTGCTGCCAGCCCCTGCGCCCGGCTCCTGCTGCCCGGGCTGGCTGCCGGAGCCGCGCAGCAGCTCTCTGGAGGAGCAGAGGCACTCTAAGGCGACTGATAGCTTGAACGGGTCGCTTTCCAGGACCTCCAAAATAAAGAGATCATCCTGGAGTCATTTCCGACAGCCTGTGCTTACTGCTACCAGGGCTATGCCAGGGCTGAACTAGGGGAAGGCTTTTGTCTCGCCGCTTCTGTTTGCACAGCACTGGCCGGACTGCTGCTGCCTTCCTGTTTGCCTGTTGCTGCTAAGTGTGTTTTGGCTTCTTGCAGTTATTCAGACAAAGATCAGAATTCATCTTATTCCCCTCCAAACGAAGTGATAGGAAGGCCATTGCTTCTTGCCAACAGCCGCCTGCGGTCAGCGAAGCGTTTCCCACACTCTCCTCGGTGGTCTCACCTCCTGGCGCGTCTGCTCCCCGCCCTGCCCTTTGCCAGGCTTGGCAGCCGGTCGCTCCTCGGGCCAGCACCTGGGAACGCCGGGCACACAGGCACGGCTGCGGGCTCATGCGGTGTAGGTAAGCGTGTGGCATCTTCCCGAATAACTCCCCACTCTGGGAGGAGTTTGGCGTCCCAACAGCAGCCATGGTGGTCGCTGGCATCTGGCCCCCAGTGACGGACACTGCCCGGCTGTTTGCGCCCTGGGGCGTTCTGACCTTGTGTGTTTTTGAACTCCGAGTGCAACCCGAGTCCAGAGCTGGCAAAGCCAGCGGGCAGTGAAGGTGAGGGCGCTCGGCACATGCTGCTGCGTGTGCCCTACCTCCACCGAGGCTGGCAGCCGGAGCACGAGACCTTTCCTTTAGCGGTGCCCTCGATACCTGTCATTTCTCGAACGCCATGGCGCTGGGAGTACGGGCAGCGTGTGCCCAGGGACAGGCAGTGCCACCCTGGCTCCTCTCTTACGGCCGTTGGAGAATCTGCACGTGGCGGCCAAGTGCCACCCTGGTCATGCTGCACCCTTGGGCGCTGCTTTGCTCCGGCGCGGGGCTGCGGCGCCGACCCCTGTTTAAACCCCTCACTGTTTCTGGGCAGAGGTGGCCCCGGCAGCGGCGTTTCCAGGGGGTGAGCTGCCAACCTGGCCCTGCGCTGAAATTCCCATTCCAGTGTCTCCAGCTAGTTCCCATCTGTTACTTCACTCACTTGATTTATCTGCCAAAGAAATTCCTGGTATAAACACAGCATTATCAGAATTTTACTCCAGACTTGGCCCCTGGATTCCCTGCCAGCTTTTGCTGGTATTGCACTTTTGCTACAGCAACTCTTCAGTGAAAACAAACCGCCTGCAGAAAGTCACCGAGGGCACGCACGGAGCTGGGGAGGCAGGGGTGCTTTGGGTCAGCCCCTGGGAAAGGCTGCGGGTGCGATCCTACAGGGATCAGCTGTTTGCAGCGCGGCCGGGACGCAGCCCGGAGGCAGCGCGGCCGCCGAGCGCTGGGGCCACGGCGATGTTTGGCGTTCCGGAGCGCGCCAGGAAAAGGACCTGTCGCAAACGTGACCGTATTCCCCTTCCCTGTCCGCACAGATCTGCTGCTGGCAGCACTCGTGGATCGCACTGCTGCCACCGTCCCGGGCAGGAGGGCTGTGCTGGCGGAGGGGGACACGCGCTGCTGCCTGCCGCGGGCACGGGAGCTGCTCGAGAAGGCGGTTTCTGCAGGAGGGTGAGTTTGTACCCACACATGCGCACGGGCACGTCGCTGCTGTGCCACGGAGGCGCTGCTGGCCCGTCTCACTGCCCCGGACACATGATTGCTGCCCCTGCCGTGGTCAGCGATTTCCGTGTGCCCAGACAGGACTGGGCACGAGTTAGAGGGCAGATCTGAAACGACCTGTGGGTCATGACCACATTCCCATTAACAGCTGGTCCAGGAGACGCTCACCAGTGAGGAGCTGCATTTAATCACGCTCCCTGTTAGCACAAGGGCAGAAGCTCGTCCTTCTAAGGCTGAAGGTCGCTGGGTTGATCTCTCTATCGATGGCTGTAGGACAGCCCAGGCCATGCTGGAGTCACAAATGGGGTCAAAATGCCCAGTTCCTGGTTCGGTGCTGGGAAGAGATACCTGTTGTCCCAGGGCAGCGCTGGAAAATTGAGCCTTAAAGTTTTTCCTGAGAAGGATGAACCAAGAGGTTGGAAGGGCCAGGCCCTCTCCTTCCCCCAGCTGTCCTCCTTGACACCTCTCTTTGGGCCTTGAACCTCCCCTGAGCCGTGCCCTGGGACGCTGCAGCGGTCGTGGCAGCGGCGGCGAGGACGGTGCTGCCCAGCGCCGGTGCCCCTGATGCACACGCAGGAGTCGGAGCCGGTCTGCAGCTCGGCGTCAGCCTGCCTAAGGGGCGAGCTGCACGCCTGCCCGGCGCTGCTCCTGGAGCCTGTCCGAATTCGAGGCTGATTCCCCCTCGCCCCGGCTCCTTTCCGTTGTAACTAATGACAAATCAAGCCCATTCATGAAGAGGAGGAATCTGATCCTGCAATTGAGGAAAGATCGCTTCTGAGCTATTCTTAGCTCACTAAGGAGTTGCGTAAGAGGCAGATTTTGTTTTCACAACCCACCTGGCAGCCGAGAGTGCTCTTGTGAGAGGCTCCGCTCCTGCCCTGCGCTTGGGTCCAGGCACCCGGCAGGGACTTCGCGGGGAGCCGTCTCCTGGCATCCCTGGAATTGTTTCTGTTATGGGACGGGGAGAACTGAGCAGCGCAGAGAGGAAGGGTTTGCCTTGCGCCGCTGATAATGCTACTCTTAACGACTGTGATAGCACCAAGACGCCCGCCACGGAGAAAAGGCTGGCTAACGCTCAGACTGACCCCGTCCTTGTCCTTGCAGTTCTGCAGTTAAAGGCAGGCAGCAGCAAGGGGTGGGAGTCGGGGTTACAAGAGCCGTGTGGCGGAGGGGGGAACATGGGTTTGTGCCCCCACTCACCCTGGCAGTCGGTGGCACTGGCAAAAAGCAAAACTTTAACCCCAACCCTGGCTGTCTCGGGCCGCCGGAGCATCCCCGCACCCACCCCGCGGGGCTCCCCGGCACGTCTCACTCCGGGGCGGCCGATGGACGGCGGGTGCGGAGGTGTGAAGCGGGAGCTGCGGGGTGCATCGCGCTCCGTCGCGTCCCGAGCACCAGCCCGAGAGCAGGGCCCGAGCCCGCTTTGCAGCCCGTGGGAAAAGGCACCAAGGTCGCTGTCACTCGTGGGGGGGACTGCGGGGACCCTGCGGGGTGCCCTCGCCCGCGGCGGGGTGGGACCCGCAGGGCCGGGGACGGTGGGCACATGAACCCCCCCGGGTCCCGGAGCCGCGGCGGTCCCGGCCGGTGGGTCCCGGGGATGGACCCGCAGCGCTACCTGCTGGCTGCCGCCCCGCAACCCGCACCGGCACCCGCAACCCGCAACCCGCACCCGCACCCGCACCAACTGCAACCTGCAACGGCACCCACAACAACTGCAACCCGCACCCACACCACCTGCAATATGCACCCGCAACCCACACCCGCAACAACTGCAACATGCACCTGCACCCGCAACGGCACCCGCAACAACTGCAACCTGCACCCGCAACCTGCAAAACCGCACCCACAACCCGCACACGCACCCGCAACCCGCTCGGAGCGCTGCGCCGGGGGCAGCCCGGGGGTGCGGGGACCCCAGCCCTGCAGGGGTGTGTGTGGGGACCCCGGCCCTGCAGAGGGGTGTCACAGCCCTGTGTGAGGGGATGCGGGGACCCCAGCCCTGCGGGAGGGGCCAGAGCCCTGCAGGGGGGAGTCACAGCCCTGCGGGGGGGTCACAGCCCTGTGGGAGTTGTGGGGACCCCAGCCCTGCATGGGAGGTGTGGGGACCCCCGTGAGCATCGGGGGGGTGCGGGGGACCTCCCTGCGCTTGTGCCCCACGTTGCCTTTCTGAGCTCCGGCTTGTTCGCATGACTCGGAGAGGGATATTATGAGCTGGTGGGGGACCCCCCCGAACGCTGCTTTGCTGTCAAAATAATTGTGCTCTGAATTGTCTTTTGGGGCAAATAAATGGCTTTCGAGAAGGCTGCGGGTGCCGGCGAAGCCAGTGAGACACCGGCTATTAAAGCAAGTTCCCAGCCAGGTGGCAGAACGGGTAGGAGCTGGGGTTCTCCCGCAGCCACAGGTAGGGTGGGTTATGGTTTGGCCTGGAATCTTCCTCTCTTTAACGTGAGGTCTGCCCAGAGTTAGCGGCGCTCGTGGGTGTGCACAGCTGCGTGTGAAGGAGCTGCTTGTAGCTCCCAAAATATCTGCTAACGCAAATAACCAGAAGGGTCCCAGTGTTTGATTTCCATCTGTATCTCCTGGCCCCTCCAAAGGCAGGGACAAAATATTGCTGCTTGTCCTGCTGCAGGCTCCGAGTGGAGTGTGCTGCCTTTGCTCCCCAGCTGGGATGGGGATGCTCCAGAGGCGGATCAAGTCTCTTGTGCAAGTCTCTTGTCAAGTCTCCTGTGCAAGGTATTTTTCAAAACAGGCCTTTTTCTTTTCTTTTTTTTTTTTTTTGCTAGAGCAGCTGTGGGACATTTCAATATATAAAATAATTTTTTTCCAGTGATTTTGGCAAAGAGAAGTTTTTAATACAGATTCTCCTCAAAACTTTAGAGAGCTTTTATCTTTTTTTTCTTTCTGTGGAAGCAAAAGTCACTTCCCACTCTCGTGCTTGGTCCTCTGAGCGGCGTTCCAGCTGGGATGGCTCTCGCACACCCAGCTCCATCCTGCTGTCAGTGCACTGTCCTCTGCTTGATCTTCCCGGAGCCTTTCAGAGCCATAATCTCTGTTTATTCAGGGGTGCGCCGTTAACCGGCCCTCACTGGTAGTCTAATGTAGGAGACAAAAACCTGCCCGCGCACAGTGAGGGCACATGAGGGTGCAACGCGTCCGGCCGGGTCTCCGTCCCTGCCTTCTCCGGCATCCAGTTTGGGTCCTTCTCTCCAGCTCCTGCCCCTCCGAGGGGAGGGGGTGGGCTCGCAGGTGGGCAGCCAGGACTGGGTATTGCGGTGCTGTGGCTAGGACAGCTTCCAGCCTCAGCCCCGCTCCTCCCTCGCCTCCTGCCCGCTGTGACAGATGGCCTCGGCGAGGAGGGGGCGGCCCTGGGGGTCCTGCATTGCACGCCGATGGTGGGATGAGGTAGGCGTGGGGCAGGATCCGACCGCCGCTCCCGGCGGAGGTGGCCGCCGGCGGCACAACAGTCCGCAGCCATCACTCGCGAGCGTGAGCTCTGTGTTTGTTTTTTTAATCCCTCTTTTTTTTAATTGTGATTTTAGCGGTGGTGAAAGGTGCTGGATTGACAAGCCGTGGAGACGGAAGGGCCTCTGGACTCCACTGAAGTTTACATTTACAAAGGACACAGAGAATAAATAGAAGACAGTGTTTAGAGTCCTCTGTAGACACTTCAGACTTGCTTATAATTCTGCAGCAATTCCATCACCTCCAAAGTGATTGATGCTCTCTATAAAGTCTTGCCTTAAAACATTTTCCTATGTGTCAGGGGAAGAAGTTTATTACGCTTCACCAAAAGGGCAGGATTTGTACCGTGCTGAAGGCTGAGTCCTTCCCAGCCTCATCCTCAGGAGAAAAAACAATAGGAGTGCTGGAAAAAAAGAGACTGACCCAAAGCATGTATGTGGTTTGTGGCTAGCCAGGTCTAGTGCTGGTGTTGAGAGAGGGTTCTCTGTGGGTGCTAAAACAGGGCAGGTTTAACAGGTTTTAATCAAATAGGTTTTTTCTAAAAGCTTGTATTTTCATTCAGTGGAAACACAAAATGTACCTGCTTTCAGCAAAGAGGATGTCATGCTTTTCATTAAATCACCAAATACATTGAAAAAGACTGCTTCAGGACGGAGCTGTCTGTGTTCTGATCAAAGTACAACAGACCACAGGCTTTAGGTCTAAATTTCTACTGAAGAAATTGGTTTTTTGTTTTTTGTTTTTTGTTTTTTTTAATATGGAAAATTCAGTGCAAAGTTACGCTTTTTCTCTCCACGGCAGGGTACCCCTGGGCCGTGGCACTGTGGGGCTCTACGGGGAGCTCGGTCGCCCCGAGGCACTTGCAGCAAGGCAGTGCAGGTGAGCTTGGGAGCTTGGATGGTTTTGCAGGTATAGACTCCCCAGGGCCCTCGTTGGAAACAAGGCTTCCCTTCTCGCCCGGCTCTGCCACCCCGGTGCTGGCGGGGGGCTCGGCGCTGCAGGGCGGCTGCGGGAGGCCGCCCCCGACGCCCAGCTGGGCTGGCGCTGGTAAGCTCTTTGCTTTAAAAAGACAAGGAAAAGCCACGTAAGGAGTCGCTCGGTGATTAAATCATCCAGAACGGACACGGCGCAGTCACGGATTTCACCTCTGCAAATGGCAGGATCCTTTGGGGATGTTAATTTTATAAACCATCTGAAAACAGCTCACATCTTACCCCCCCCAACACTGGCTCTCGTCCGACCCCAAAGTTTGCCCAGTGTGGCAGGAGATGTGTCAAGAGCAATGAAGAAAAATAGCAGCGTGTGTGGAGCCTGTCAGAAGAAATAAATCTCCTCCGCTGCATCCTGGGCTGGGGTTTGCCTCGGGAGAAAGGCGCTGACAAACACAGACCGATACCAGGGGGATCGCTTCCAGTCTGACGCTGACGGCGAGAGGGACGCGGCCCCGGGGAGCGCGAGGGCTGCGCGGGGCCGGGCTGCCTCCCTGGGGCGGGCAGGGCGGACGGGCTCCCGGCCTCTCGCCCGGCCTCTCCCTGCCCTCCGGAAGGGGAACGCGGGGCTGATCCCGGTTTGCTGATTTCTACGGGCTCATAGAACTCCTGCGAAGGGCAAATAATGTGCTTTTGGGGCACTTTGCTTGGCGCAAGCGATTGCTGGCACATTGCTGCAAGCACTAGATACCCTTTTGCTTTCCCCCTTTGCCAAGCAGTTTCTCTCTAAGGGATGTGCCTTGCTCCAAACCGGACCCTGCATACACCCCGCTCGCCCTACCAGTGCACTCGCTGTGTATCTTCGCCGTAAACGCTGCCGGTATTGCTCCTCGCCTGCCTCCGCCCCGGGAGGCCGCTGGCTTCGCCAGCTCCGCAGGACTGGGAAGAAGTGGGGCTTTGTTTAAAGTGGGGAGAAAGAGTGGGAAGGTTTCCTGGGCTCCAGAAAAGGGGCGCCCTCGCTGACGGGGAGGGCTGAGGTGCACAGACCGCAGGAGGGGCTTCCGTGGGTGCCAAGGCTGCGGCGGGCGCCGGGCGGCCCTCGGCGCACACAGCCCCGTGCGAAGCTCCGTGCGGGTGAGCCGGGCTGCTGCGAGCGTCAAGAAGGGACGAGGACCACGGGCAGCCCTGCCACGGCCCCCCGCGCCCCGACAGCCACTAACCTGGGGCTGCCAGCAGTGGGTTTGCTTTTAACACCAGTTGACGAAGCACCCAATTTCTTTAAATACTTGTTGAACAAAGTCAACGCGCATTGCAAACCGAAGCGCACGCAGAGCCCTCTGTCGCCGGCTCTGGAAATGCGGAGCAGACGCTTTGACGAGGCGCTGTTCTCTGAAGCGCAGAGGCTGGTTGCCCGAAGCACAAGCGCTTGGTGGCTTTTGGTGGTGGCACTGGTGTCACCCGCTGCCCGTCTGGTGGCTGTGCTGGCTGTTTGCACCAACCTCGCCCCTCGGCGGTAGAAAGCCAGCTGGGAGGGTGCTGATGCGGGACTGATGGTGCTGGTGCTGGCGGGAGCTGGGGTCTCTCCCCTCCCACTCCTGCCCTGTATCATCACTGGGGATCAGGGCTGTATTTGCCTCCCTGCCATCTTCCGCTGTGCAGCCACAGCCGCTGATTTATCGCTGGACCCACTGGCAAGGAATTAGCCGTGTCTGCCTACATTTAATCTCCATGTTGATGTTTTAGGGAGAACCTGATGTTAGTTCAGCCAATTGTCTACTAAAGACTCCGCTCCTTCCCTGGTTTTGTGCTAGATTCACCTTTTTTTCTTTCCTTTCCACAATGCCCTCAGGTAAAAGACAAATTGCAACATATAAAAAATGACCCCAGTCACTTAATTTGAACCAGAGAAGATAATAACAGTCTGGAAGGAGGGCTGGATTTATGCTTTTCTCTCTGAAGGAGCCCCCTCCTCCAATGATGGCTGTTGAACGGCGCGAGCAGCATCTGAAGCAAATTGAGGGTAACCTTTCGTACCGCACGGATCTTCCAGCAGGGCTCGCCGGTCCCGGGGACATCTGCAGGCCGCATGTTGGATTTGGCAGCTGCCGGGCCCATTGTCAGCCAGTTCCATTGCATTAGCTGGTAATGGATAGAAATGCGTCTGCCAAGTCGGCCCACGCACGCGGAGCCACGCGTGGCCGGGAGCATCCCCGCCCTGCCCAGCCCTCGGCAGCGGGGCGCGGGGACGGTGCTCAGGCAGCGCCCCGGGGGCTGTCGGGTGCTCGGGCAGCACCTCTGCTGGTGCCCAGCGTGCTCGTGCTAGGGCCGTGTCAGAGGCATTGCGCAGCCTGCTCACCCAGCCCAGACCGCAGCGCTCGTTCCTGTCTCACCTGCTAAACCCCTGCGCCGAGCCCGTGCGTGCAGGGCCCCGGGCAGCCGCCCGGAGCTGACATGGGAGGAGCTGGGAAAGCAATTAGAGTCTCACTCTGCCTGCTAATTCCAAATTCCAAGGTGGTTTTGTTTTGTTTTTCTTTTTTTTTTTATTATGTCCAACAACATGGGAAAATGTGAATGATGCAGATCAAAAAGAGGAACCGGGAAGCTCAATCTCTGGCTTGCAAGCTGTTGGGCCAGCAGCTCAGGGATGAGAAGCCAGATGTCAGACACATGGCACCTATATTGCACATCGGGGTTTAGAGGTTTGTTAATTATTTTTTTCCAAGTTTTGAGGGGTTTGATTGTGCATCAGTCACGGGTGGGTCGCCATGACCAGCCCCCTCTTACACCTGGTCCGCGGTCCCGGGGGAGAGGACGGGCTCTTCCTGCTCCAGCACCCGGGGCCAGGGCTACAGACTGCTCTCCAGCGAGACAGAGGTTCAGTTTTCCTTCCAGGGTAAGGTGGGAGGCAGCGTCGAAGTGCCGGCCATGCCGCTGCCTGTGAGCAGGTCCTGCACCTCTGTTTCTGAGTGGCTGCCGCAGCCGGGAGGATACGGTTCAGACTGCTGCAATTAGCTCTTGGCCAGCTCCGCAGTGGCTGCACCAGTCCCCGGTAAACACTGATCGCCGGCTGCTCCTTCCAGGGAGCCCTTGCGAGGCAGCCTGCTGCAGCCCTGAATCAGTCCATAAATCACGCGCTTCAATGTGGTTTCATTTTGATCCCTTGATGTCTGCTTCTCTCCTCCGGCCAGCACTCCCCCACCGCTCCCCGGGTGCCAGGGGCTGGCTGGCTGGTTTGTCACATCTCTGTGCCCAGCCGCCACCGCGCCGGCGCCACGGAGCTGCCGGGCTTGGTGCGTTCCTGCAGCTCTCCGCGCTGCACGGGGTCCCCCCGAAACACGGGGCGCACAGCCCCGGGAGGCATGTTAGCGGGGTACCCTCAGCCCGGCAGCCCCTGCCCCCCCATCAGCCCCCTCACCCTTGCTGCATAATCCACATATCATCAAGACGGTGTCTTGCATTAAACAGGCAGCGCCGGGCGGGGGCTGGCGCAGAGGATGGGAGCAGGCTTGTTCTGCTGGACGCCGCCGGGCAGGATGGCACCGCTGGCGCTGGCGGGGTGCGGGGCTGCTGAGCCGCAGGGAGCACCCCTGCACTGGGGCAATTCCCTCCCACTCGGGGCTAACTGTCGGTCGGGCGTTTCCCAAAGCACGAACCTCAACGACTGCAGAACCCTGGGCATAAGCAAGTGCCGAAGAGAACCCGCCAACATCCAGGTCGCTCCGCTGCCCTCCTGGCCGTCCCCGTCCCTTCAGCTCTCCAGCTCCAGCTCGTTTTCTGATTTACGATCAAACTCGTACCGTGACTGGGGAGTGCAATCAGGACACTTTATAAAACATATAATTGCATTTCATAACCTCTTTCCATAAACCATCCACGGCATGTTTATAAACTTCCCATCTCTTGTTTCCTGGCTCCCACAGCAAATGCCTGCGGAGCTGCGGCTGCGGGGCCGCGACTGCGGTACCTGAGGCAGCACCAACCATCGCTGCGGCCATGGGAAAGCCTGGGCTGCTCTGCTGCGCCCAGAGCTGAGCTGGGCTTTCCTGGGGGCGGGAGGGGATTTGGGATCTTGGATGACAAGAGTAACAAGATCCTCTCAGTCTGAATTCCTGTCTTCCAGCGAGCTGTGGAGGCATCAGCATCCTTGCACCAAGCGGTGCTGCTGGGAGGGTTTTAGGAGGACCATTGTGGGCAAGTGCAATGAACCCACAACCCAGCAGCGTGGCACGGGGCGCTTGGCAGGACCAGGGCGAGTGCCTCCCCAGCCTCACCAGCTGAAAAATGACTCTGAGCAGGAAATTGCTGTCTTAGCACTCATGGACTCGGTCCTGGGGGTTTTACAAACCTTTCCATGGAGCAATGCAGCCGTCCTGCGGACCTCAGTGCAGAGCTGAGCCCTGCATCCGTCTGCAAGGAGGGCTTAGGTGGAAAGCCCCTGGGCAGAAGGGGCTCCCTTAGCCTGTGGCAGTGACCATCGTGTCTGGCTGCTTTGCTAACGTTATCCTGTCACCTCCTCCAGGACTTTTTCCTCAAGAACAAGGAGGTGGGGATACTTCCACCTCCAGCCTGATTTCTTACGCTGACAGATGATCCAGCAAACAGTGAGTTGGAGGGGCAGGAGGTCCTCCAAGACCATCGTTCTCAGGAAGCCCTCCTCGCCTTGGCTGAGCTCGTCCTGCCTCCTGCCCTGCTGCTGCTTCTGCTGCCGCCCCGCGGGGGCACCTGAAGGCTGCCACGATGCTTTGTCACCCCTCAGGGACGCCAGCCCCAACCTCCGTCAGCCCGTCCGTCCAGCCCAGGGAGCTGGGATTTCCACGAGCCCTGGTCTCTGCTCCTTGTGCCTCGGCTGATGGAGGGCCAGCTCGGTGAAATGGCAGCCCCACGGGAGACAGCCGCATCTGCTGACACCCAAAGGCACGGGTGTGCTGGAGGGATGCCCGTCAGCCAGCTCGGCAGCCTCGTGGAAGCCGTGCCGTGTCCCATACTGAAGCCCTGATAAATCCCTACTCCTTTATATAGCTTGGAGGACTGCTGCAGCTCTCCACTGTCTTTCAGGGCTTGTTTGTTTGTTTTCAGCACAATATAAGCAAACCGGAGATTGCAGTGTCCTCAGCAAAGCGCCTGACTTGTGCAGAGGAGTTTTTCCACACAAAAAGTAATGACAAAGTAATGGTTTCATCTCCCAGGATGTGAAATGTGCACAGATAAATTTTATCCAGAAGGTCAACGACTTTTAACTTTCAGCCGTTCAAATCCAAGCTGCTTTCCCAGGAAGTTCAGCTGCGGGCAGCTCAGGAGGCTGCACGGCTTTGGCCAAGGAGCTGCGAGAGGCTGCTCCATGCCCCGCTGCCCTGCTGCTCCACCGCTCCCTGCCTGCAGGGCTGGGATCCCCTGGGCGCTGGTGCTGCTCTTGCTCTCTGCTCAGCCACTGTCCCCTGCGCTGCCGGCCTCCCTGTGGGCAGCCCCGGTGGATGGGGCGGCCGGTGGGGCGGCCGGAGGGAGGGCAGCAAGCCTCAGCCCCAGGGTTTTGGCTGCCGGCGCTGGGTGCTGGCAGGGGGACGCCTTGCCCGGTTCAGCCTGAGCAGTGCTAGCGGTGCTGCCATACCGCTGCAACATCACCAGCAGCAAATGGCCCTCAGCGTGTCACTTTAGGAAGCAGAAAAACAAACAAACCCTGAATAATAGCCCAAACATCTTTTGTGGGACTTGCAGCTTTCTAACTTTATTTAAAAAAGAAGGAAAAAGAGTAAATTTTCCCTGTCAGAGAATTGCTATCATCACGCAATGGCACTTAGGAATATTATAAACAACCGTGTCGGTTTATGGGGCTGGAGACGTTTTCCCGCAGCTCTCCTCTGCTCGGCGAGCTGCGAGCGCGGCAGGATGGCCGGCTGCGCGGCCGCCCGGGGCCTGGGAAATGAGGGATTAGTGGCGGGGTTCGTGCAGGCATCAGGGCTTCCGTCAGTGCCTCAAGTCCCCCCAAAGCTCTTCTTGCAGTCGGGGGGCTGAGTTACTCTCTGCCCCCTCCTCGGCCGTGGGCATCGCTCAGCCCGGCCGGTGCAGGCAGCTGAGGGTGGGACGGCTCCTTGCAGGGGCTGCGGTGCCCCCGCACGGCTCTGAAACCTCCCGGCAAACCCCCTCCTCTCCCCGATCTGCTCCTCATTGTCTCCAGATCAGCACTTTCTGTGCCTGCAGCTCTGTCAGCTGGCAGGCTGTAAATCAGAGCCCAGGCCTATGTGGCCGGGCTTTGCGCAGCCAGGGCAGCAGAGGAAGACGTTGTTTTGGAGAGAGAGGGAGAAATTATCTCGGCGGCGAAGGAACCCACCCCGGTGCATGCTGCTCCTGTTGGCCCTTGCTGCTTCCTCTGCGGGCACGGCCGCTGCACCGAGGACTTCTCCCTGCAGCAGGGCGCCTGGGCGCTGCCAGCGCGGAGCCTGCGGAGGAGGACGGATGCGTGCGTCCCAGCAAGCAGAGGTGCCTGGGAGGGCATCTGCCCCTCGCCGCTTCTGCTGAGATCGGAAAGGCACGGCCCCGCTCCAGGCCTGCTACGCAGCGCGCAAAAGAATGATACCTACTTTATTCTGCATGTCCAGGACTGCAAAACACGTGCTCTAGCTGGATTGCTGGCGCTTGCTTTCGCCCCTGCGGTCCCTTACCTGGCAGATGGAGCGTGTAAGACACACCCTGTAATGCTCTCACGTTGAGCTATGGAAGATTTATAAGATCAGTACGTGACTGACAGATAAGGGACTCCCACAGAGCGAAGACGAGAGCGGGGGAACCAGAAGGCTGTATGCTTGGCCTTGATTCAAGGAATTTGCAGCCCCTCTTGTTCAGGCAGGTTCTAATAGAAAATTTGCCAAATCAACCAAAGACCATAAAAACGTTTCTTGAGGAAGGGTTGGTGCAGAGCTGGGTTTGTAAAAAACACCCACCGAAAGCCCTGTGTCCCGCCCTGGTATTTATGAGATGCGCATGGACGGTGTTGATAGCAGAGACATTTTTGTAAGTCAATAGCACGGAAAAAGAGATTCCACTTGGTTAGGAGGGTGGTGGCTTTGAACACATCGAGGGCAATGAAAGAGATCATTCCATTGTTTTAAGATTTCCATAACTCACTGTGCTTAAGCACATAAAAATGTAGACATTTTGGCAATAAAGTTTGGATAATTTTTGAGTATGAACCAAAAATCTCTCCCTCGTGCTCCCCTCCCCCTTCTGCCTTTTGTTGTTGCTGCAGGCAGCTGCCCCCCCCCGCTCCGCCTGCTCCACCCCATGGCCTCATGAACGGAAAAATGTCTTCAACAGAAACCTCCCAGCTTTTAATTTTCTAATCTGCAGCATCTGTGCCCAGCCCAGGCGCTCCTGCGGGCTGTCGCGGCATGTCCTTTCCCGGGAGCTCACGCACGCAGGCATGTGCAGGTCGAGCCTCTCTTGCTGGGCAGTGCGGCCGGCGGAGGCTGCACCGGCACCGGCACCGGCACCAGCATCAGCACCGGCATCGGCACCATCACCGGCACCGGCAGCCTGGCCGCTCCATGGCCGCAGGTGCTCCCGCTGCTGCGGTGCCACCGTCACCTCTGCGCACGCGGCTCCCACCGCCGCGTGCTGCTGCCTGGGTGAGGGCTTCGGCCGGGGGCTGGCCGCGGGGCGATGGCCGCTCGGGTGATGAACGCGGTGCAGGGCTCCCCGTCCCCAGGGCTGCTCACCAAAACCCAGCCGCCTTCCCCTGGTTTGCACTCCTCGAACCATGCAGCGCATCCCTGCCGCAGAGATCAGGTTTGGGTTCTTGGGGTGGTACCGCATGCAGAGCCAGGCCAGCCTGCCGGCGCTTTCGTCAGCATCCCCGTAACCGTCGCAGGCAGCAGTGAGCGTGGTGGCGGCGGCAGGAGCGCCGGGGCTGGGTTCCTGCACCCGCTAAATCCACTTCCCCACGCCAAGGTGCAGGTGGCAGCGAGCCCAAGGTGGGCGGCGGGTGCAGGTCCCTGCAGCACCCAGGGTGCAGGCAGCGAGCGCCGTCCCGGTGCGCTGGGGTCATCAACCCCCCCGACAGCCCTGCTGAGGGCTGCTTCACCACTGCTGACCTCTTTGGTTTGCCAGATGGAAACTTTTTCACCAAGAAACTGGTTTTCGCACTGCCCCGTGGCAGGGGACGGGCAGGCTCCCCGCGGGCTCGGTGCCCCCGTGCCTGGGGGTCCCTGCTGCCAGTGCCGGCAGCTCCAGTGCGGGGCTGCTCCTGCACCGGCCGTTTCCTTCCAGCTGTTTGCGTGAAGTGCTGAGTATTGAGTCCAAATACTTTCCACAAAGAGCAAGCTTGTTTGGGTGAAAAAAAAGTTGTTTTGTCAACATTTAATTTTCTCTGGGAAACCAGCTTCCTGGGCGGGGGGGGGAGGTCTGGCCGGTGCTCCCGGTCTCTCTCGGACGGCCGTGGCACGCAGCTGGGCCCACCGCCCCGGCGCGGGGGCGGCGTGGGACTGGGGGGGGCCGCTCTGCGTCCCCCAGTGCTGGCTGCACCGCCTGCCCACGGCGCATCGCCTTCGCTGCGCTTCCTGCCCCACCACACGCCTGCCCCGGTGCTGGATGGGGCGCTGCCCCGTGCCGGCGCGGTGGCAGCTCTGCCGGCCCTGTGCCGCGGCTGCCGGAGCACGGCGGTACCAGTCGGCTGGTGTTCTGCAAGGCAGCGAGGTTTTTAATAATCCACGTGACTGAGGACAAATGCCACCTCCACCCCACCTCGCTGCCTCCCAGCGCCGCCCGAGAACGCTGGGGTGTGTGTGCGAGCGCTAATCACAGCCGACGTTACGAGAACCAGATGATGGCAGAGCCAGGAATGCGCTCGCCCATTAGTCTCTTCAAAATACCGTCATCTGTTTCAGCACTACGAGGCCTTCGAGATGAGCCCAGAGGGGCAGCACACGCGCGCCCGGCAGCAAAGCTGCAGGGACCTGCGCTGGACGCGAGGCGGGACATCAAAGGGCCGCGGAGACAGACGTGTTGCGCTGCTCTTATTTCATCTCGCGCTGTGCTTTTAGCTTGTTCCAGGGGTGAGAAAGCCTCAGAGGCTTCAGCTGCGGCGTAGGGCAGGCACTGGTGGTGGCAGAGCCATTGCGCCCGGTGCTGGGCACGTGGCAGTGACAGTGCGGAGCTGGGGATCTCGTGACGCCCCATGTCTGAAGCACCCCGCTCCTGCCCGAGTGCTGGTGGCTCCCCGGCAGCATTGCACCGCTTGGGCTTTTCTCTTCCCTTTTTCCTCTCTCTTTTCTTTTCTTTTTTTCNTTTTTTTTTTTTTTTGCAGTAAACAACTTTATTTCCCACTTTGACATTTTCCAGACCCACCTGGGAGCCTGCCTGCCAGAAGGAGAAATGGCACAAAAGGAAATACATCTTCACAGCCTTGAGAGAGGAGAAGGTTGGAATCCGAGCCCATAAACAGCGTTGCTGCGCAGTGAGCAAAGGCAGAGCAGGTTGTGCTCTGGAGAGTGTAACCCCACCTCCACCGCTCCTCGTCTGAACTAAAAAATAAAAAAGAGAAGCAGAGCCCGTTTGCCCCTCGCGGACTGGCTGCTGAAGGCTTGGCGATGCTGTGCAGGGAACCAGCGCTGGCGAGGAACCGCTGGGCTGCAAAAAGCCCTTTCACAGGCTGTTGGGGAGCTTTTGTCTTGTGAACCCCCCCGGGGCATGTGATGGCGCTGACCTGGCCTGGGCGGCTGGGACCCGCGGGGAGCCTCTAGTGCAGTGGTACCTCTCGGTGCCCATCACCGCGGCCTCTTGGACAGCCAGGGAGCTGCCACCCACGGCTCCCAAAAGCCACCACGGCGGGCGCAGGGACAGCACTCCGCAGTGGAGAGGCAGCTGGGAAGAGCAGCCCCGCGGGCAGGAGATGGGGATGCCCACCCTGAACTGCCCAGCACACCCGGCACCCCGTGGGGCAGGCGGGAACCCAGGGCGAGGACGCGCAGGATCTCCGGGACACGGCGCAGGTGGCTCGGAGCGAGGCAGCCCCCGGGAGCCGTGCCGGGGTCTCGGCCAAGCTCGCGGTGCCTGTCAGCGCGGCTGACGCTGCGCAGCGCCGTGGGTGCCCCGGCGCAGGGGTGAGACTAAACAGCTCCCTGCAGCGCGGCTGGGCTGCGCACCGGCGGCACCGAAGGTCGGGCCCCTCGTGGCCTGGGCTGCAGGATACCTGCAGCGTGCCGGGTTGTCGGCTCTGCGGACCAGCCGTGCAGTGGGTGCTCAGGGCAGAGCGAGCCCCCGTGGAGCCAGGACGCGCGTTTCGCTGCAGAGCCCCACGCAGACGCCTGGTGAACAAGGCCAACATCTGCCCAGGACGGGCTCTGCCTTCGCCGACGTCCCTGCCGCGTGGCCAGCCGGCTGAGCCCCAGCAGCTCACCGCACGGCCCCGCGGCTGGGGAGCCGGCTCCGGTGAGGAGCCATGAACACAGCCCCTTTCTGTCCCAACCATCGGCCCCACTCCTTGCAGCGCCCCAGGCGTGGTCCCCACCGCAAGACCCCCACGGTCCCAGGCTCCGGCTGTGAGCCGTGCTCTGCCCCGGCTGCCTGCGCTGCCGCTGCCCTGGGTCGGCACCGCGCCGCCTCTCCTGCTGCCCGCCGGCCGGGAGGTTTGGCTGAACTGGAGCAGCGCTGCGGCGGGGGTTTACCTTTGATTTAAACAGTTTTTTTCCAGCTTTGAAGAGGGCTGGTTAGAGCAGTGGTTACCAGCGGATGGCAGGGAGCTGCTTCCTTCAATGCATTTCTTCTGAGCCTTTTTGCCCTCTGATCTCTCTCTGTTCGCCTTCTCCGGGCTCGCTGGGCCGCTCGCTCGTTCATCAGAAGTGAATTTCCAGCACTGGAGAAAACCACGTGAGGACGGGCCCGGGGGCAGCGCGCGCGTCCCCGAGCCGTCGCATCGGGGATGGCGGGGACGCTCCTTCATCGCAGGGCCAGCACCCGCGCTCGGCGGGGACCGCGCCGCCCTGAGAGCCTGCGCACGTGCACGGGGCTCCCGCCCCGGCGCTCTGCCCCGGCGCCTGCCAGCGTTCGTGCCGACGGCCCAGGAAAACGTGAAGTATCGGTCTGCAGACACACTGGTGTTTTATTTTATAACGGCCACTCTCGGCACACCTTCGCCTACCGCAGCGCGAGAGCGTCTTTCCAGGATAACCCTGCGCGGGCGTCACGGCCAGCGCTGGAATGGCAAGCGCGGCACGGTCCGGGAGGAAGCGCTGCCGGGGCTCCACGCCGCCGGACCCCGCAGCCCGCGCTGTCCTGCCCGGCCGCAACTTTTATCCCTTCACCTTTTTTTTCCGACTCACTGAGCAACAATTGTCATGTTTATACTCTCCCCCCCCCCCCCCCCCAAGTCCTGCTCTACTGCAAGGATTAAGCCTTCATCCTTCATTATGAGCTTCTCCCCCAGGCAACATTTTCCACGAAGAAAAAGGAATTTCTGGGATTTTGCTTTTAAGAGATTATGTTACTAAGCTCGTGTGTGTTCGTGCCGCGGCGAGGGCCTTTCTGCGCGCACGCACCGGTGCTTTGTCACATCCCGGGGCAATGCAGCGAGTGGGGCGGTGGGGCGGTTTGGGGAGCCGGGCCCCTGGGTGCTGCCCGGCCCCGGTGGCTCACAGCCCTTCCTCCCCTTGCATCCCCTCATCCTCCTCTCGCCCCCCAGGGCGGTGCTGGCAGCAGGACAGCCACGAGGGCGTCCGCGGCCCCACAGCCCTGGGGACCCCTCTGGGATGGGTGATGCAGGGTGGGAAAGGAGGGGGCTCAGCCTTGCTTGCTGCTCCGGGTGTCGCTGCCACGGCCCTGCCGTTGGAGCCAGAATCACCAAATATCGGTGCTCTCCCTCTGAGGTGCAGCTTTGCGGCTTTCCCCGTCCCCGTGGCGATGCTCCCGGGGGGCTCATGCCCCGGCAGAGCCGGCAGCCACCCCCTGCTCCCGGGGGCGAGCGCTGACCTCGCTGCGCTCTCACCCGTACTTACACAAAACCTCAGCTACTTACAAGGAGCTTATACCACGCCTGGAGGCTTGGCGTTAAAAACTTGGCTGTACAGTAACTGTTGAACAAGGTTGTGCTTTCGTTGGCAACAGCTCTTGTTATTAAATCCTTTTCAGGAGCTCATTTAAACCCGACAAATTAACATCAGGGAAACGCGATAGCTAATGTCAACCTACCAAAATAATCCAAATCTGTAGCTACAACAGGGAAGACATAAACACGGCCTAGGAAGAACAACGGCTGCATGTTTAGNGGGAGCGCGGGGCAGAGCCCGCTGCGGCCACCCGCGCCTCCCCACCCCGCGACCGCCCGCGAGGAGCAGCGGCTTCGCCCGGTGAGTCACGGCGNTGCGATGCTCCCGGGGGGCTCATGCCCCGGCAGAGCCGGCAGCCACCCCCTGCTCCCGGGGGCGAGCGCTGACCTCGCTGCGCTCTCACCCGTACTTACACAAAACCTCAGCTACTTACAAGGAGCTTATACCACGCCTGGAGGCTTGGCGTTAAAAACTTGGCTGTACAGTAACTGTTGAACAAGGTTGTGCTTTCGTTGGCAACAGCTCTTGTTATTAAATCCTTTTCAGGAGCTCATTTAAACCCGACAAATTAACATCAGGGAAACGCGATAGCTAATGTCAACCTACCAAAATAATCCAAATCTGTAGCTACAACAGGGAAGACATAAACACGGCCTAGGAAGAACAACGGCTGCATGTTTAGCTTCAGCATCTGGGCTGCTGCTGCGCAGAAAGCAGCCCAGGTTCGCTAGGAAATACCGCGGGGAAGGTCAGGTGCAGCCCGTGAAGGCTGCCAGCCCCTGCCGAACCCTCGGGCGCGCGGCCCCTCCGGGGACGCCCCGGGGCGCACCCCCCGAGAGCCGTGGCACCCCTGCCCCGGTTCGCATGGCCGGGGCGCGGGCCAGGAGCGGCAGCGGCGCGGCGGCCCGGGGGGAGCGCGGGGCAGAGCCCGCTGCGGCCGCCCGCGCCTCCCCACCCCGCGACCGCCCGCGAGGAGCAGCGGCTTCGCCCGGTGAGTCACGGCGCTGAGTCAGACCCTGCTCATCCTCCGCGCATTAAATACCACTGATTCTACGTGTTCTGGGGGACAACACGAAGGTACGCTCCTAGAGAGATAAGGCTTTCCGTTGCTTTGACCGTAGTCCTTACGTGCAATAATTAAGCTGCGGTAATTGGCAACTGCTTACGCTGGATGCTCGAGCGGGGCCAGCACGCTGCCCTGCTGCCAGAGCAGCTGCCATGACCCTGCTGCCGGGAAATGAAACCATTACCAGCTCTCCACTGCTTTTTGATAAGCTGTTTTCAAATCTCCTTTTAGAAACCAATAAATAAAAATAGTAGATTCCGCTCCTCCTCAAAAGATGCTGAGCTTGAAGACATAAAAATACCCTTTCCTCTACACAAAGCTCCCTGGTTTCTCTGACGGCACGGTGCCCTGCGGAGCTCAAACACAAATGGGAAAGTATGTTGAGAAAAGGCTTCCGAATGCACTGGCAGCCCAAGCACAGGCAGCCTGCGGACCACCCCCCCCAAAACAGGCATAACAGTAGGTCTGTATCACACATGCAGACACACACTATTGTGGGTATTAAAGAGCCTAAATCTGATTAAAGCCTTTCTATCCCCACCAGTGGTCAATTCCAGAAACCAGCTCACCCAGGAGGCCAAATTCATTTCATCCCCAAAGTCTAATTAAAGCCATTAGTGTATTCCTTGTCTTTCTGATAAGATCAAAGCATTCCAAGAGCCAGTCATTACCTTATTTTCAAGACAATTATACAACGAATAGCATCGATTTATTCTGCCTCCAGCTGTATGCATTTATCTCTGTCTATCATCAGGTAATCTGTACCATCAGACGCAGCCCAGCCCAGGCTCTCAGCTGACGAGGGCCCGTGCGGGGTTTCTTCCCTACCCTCAGCTGCAAATTAACACCCGAGGTGTCGCCGGGCGTCGGGACCCCAGGGCCCACGGCCACGGTGGGACGCGAGCACGGCCAGGCGACGGTGGCGGGGGCAGGCGGAGAAGCTGGGATGCCCACCCGCCCCGAAGTGCGGCCCCTGCGCCCCTCGCCCCCGCTGCCCCCCGCCTTTGGGCTCTGCAGAGCCGGGAGGGCTGTCCTTGCAGCGGGGACCCGGTACCGACCCGAGGCTGGTGGGGCGGCGGGCTCAGCGCCGGCGGGGGCCGGGCAGCGGGGCAGCGCGCACGGGGGTGCTTTCCCCTCGCATAAACACATCTCCGGCAGCTCGCGGCCCCTGCAAGAGCAGAGCTGTGAATTTTCATCTCTCAGCTAATCAACTCGCCTGCTAGTCCAAACTTGTCAGGAGCTTTATCCCTGCCCTGCCAGCCTCCTCCCGGCCCACGAGTGACAGAAGACGTTCCCATCCCTCCCCGAGACACATCCAGCTGCTACAAAAACAAACATCCTCCCGATGGCGATTCCTCCTCGTCAAACAGCCCTGACCCCGCTCCCCGCGGGCAGCCCCTACAATAACATCTGCGCTGCGCCCGTGCCCGGCAGTCGGCACATCCCGAGTCACAGGCAGCGAAAGGGCGATGTTTACGGCGGGGACGGCAGAGCCGTGTTACTGCCTAAGCCGGGGCTTTATTAATTGCTGGTTTTCCCTATTCCTCCGTGACAAAAGATTAATCACCCCACCGAGGCTGCGCTGCCCATGAGGCTCCTGCAGACGAGAGGCAGCTGTGGCAGAGCCGGGCTCCTGCGCCCGGGGGGACGGGGCTGCTCCCTGGCCGTGGTGGGCCATGCTTTCGGGATGCTCGGCAGGGTCTGGGCAGGTTGCACACCAAGGGGCTCCCAGAAACCCGTCTGGGAAGCTCCTGCGGGCTGTAGGGGAGAGAGGGGAGCCTGGTCCTGCCCCCCGCTCACTCCTGGCCAGGCCATGGGTCTGTCTCGGTGCCTTTTGTCACCACGCCACCTTGCATTGAACACCCTGAGCACTGCACTCCTGCTTGGACCAAAATGTGGCCGTGGGCAGCTGTGGCTCCGGGACACCCTGGAGACCCTGCTCGCCATCCTCCAAGTCCCCAGGGTTTATCTGGGGTCTGCAGCCCTCCAAGTCCCCAGGCACTGGGTAGTGTTTCGCCATGTCTGGCTGTAGATGCTGGAAGCAGCGGACCCATCCCTGGGCTGGGGCAGGCAGCGGGGGGCTCTGGGCAGCACGGGGGCTCTGCCCGTGGTGTGCGGGCGCAAGGCGAGCTTGTGCCCAGGCCCAGCGAACGTGCTGCTCCTCGGGCTCATCGTGAGCAGCACATGGAGCTGCTTCATTAACATGTAAACAGCTCTTGGACTCCCACGAAACAAATTCCCCTCCTGCTTTCAGGGCAGGATGAAAACCATCAGAATCAGCTCTTCAGCTGGATTCCGCACGGCACTTGAGAGCCGTTCACCCCGTGGGAGCGCGGCGCAGGGGACTGGAGCCGGCGGCGGGGCGCTCGGCAGCCCCCTGCCTGGGGCTGAGCCCTGCGTGGCCCGGGACCTGCCTGGCCCCGCAGCGAGCTGGGACCAGAGCAGCGAGCCCAGATCCAGCACCGGCTTCACCTTCCAAAGCATCACCGGGGCGCATCCAGCGCTGCTCTCCACGGGCTCAGCAGCCCGCCCGGTCACTCGGCGCAGAGCTGGCCCCTCACCGCCCCTCGCAGCCCCAGGTTTTTCAGCCAGAGCCAAGAGCAGGCTCGAGGCACATAGTACGTGGGAACAGTGACCCAGCGCAGCCAAAATCGTGCAGCCATGGGGGAATGCGTTTTCAGCTGGACACCCACCGATTCCTAATTAGCTGAACCGAATTTGATTTGTGTTGCAATTACTTCCATACAAACGCCGTTGCAGCCACGCACACTGATTTTACGAAGGCAGTTTGCAACCCTGCGGCTACGGGGCAGGATCTGCCTGCGACGACTGAGCAGGTATGGGCACACAGGGCCGAGCGGAGGACCCAGCGCAGGGCTGCGCCGGGAAACATACGGCAGCGGGACGCACAAACTGCAAGTGGAGGACTGAAACCCAGGCACGAGGCGCTTTGACCTCCAGCTCTGGCCCTGGGTTGGCTACTTTCTCTGTCCTTGTCCCAGAAGAGATGACTGCCCCCAAAAAACTGATTTTTCCGGACCCTTTAACCTGCTGCTCCGACTCCTGCGGCGGGTTGTTGCAGCTGACGGGTGATGAGGCCGTGGCGGTGACTGCGGCGCCTGGACGGCGCCCAGGGGTTATCAGCAGCGGTGGCCGAGGCTGAAATAGCAGGGCAGGAAAGCGGGGCGAGCAGACCGCAGCTTCTTGGCATGTTTGCTCATGCTAAACCTGTAGCATGAAAACTTTTCACAACAACACTCAGCGCTCGAAGCCTTCCTTGGCTGTATGTGCCCCGGCAGAGGGCAAGAGCCAGGTCTGGCTCGCCGGCTGGATTGTGCAAACAAACCGCATCCGCAGGCACTGCGGTTGGGACAGCCCGAAGCCGATGCTACAGGGTGACTGCACAGCGAAGCAAGAGCTCTTTCTCCCAGCAGACTTGGAGGTTACGGTGTCTGCAGGACAGCCACGCTTCCCAAGGGATGCTCCCGGGAGCTGCGGTTACACCACGTGCTCGCGCCAGCCCCGCTCTCGCCACCACCCAGCAGAGCCTCACCGGCACCCTGCGTCCCCAGCACCCCGCCGCAGGCCCCCCGGCAGGTTTCTCTCCCCAGCATTGCCCTGCCATCGCTCCAGGGCTTTGCTCAGCCCCGGGTGTTTCTCCCCCATGGAGCGGCATGGCCGGGCACCGCACGCCCCGGGCCCTGGGGCTGCTGGCTGAGCCTGCAGCGCGAGCTCCCTGCCGGGGGAGAGTGCGAGCACGCCGCTGCCCCGAGCGTGTGTGGGCTGAGCCCCAACAAATCCATTCCTGGTCTGCCAATTAATTTAGCAAACCAAAGCTCCTGGCACTTGATGGTAGGATTGGATTAGTCTCGCTGAGCTGATTTGGTAGCAGCTTCTCTTGGCACTTCTGCGATTATTCTGATAAGAGTAGTGCTGATGGGAGCAGCTGGTCAGCCGTCACCCATTTTCCATGGAGGAAACCTGTGAGGCGCGAGGCCGGCAGCGAGGCACAGCAGCTCTCGCAGCCCAGCCGGCGGCACTGCTCCCGGCCGAGTGCCCTGAGCCCTCCTGCCCTCCCGCCCGGCAGCCAGGCCCTGCCAGCACCGGCATCGCACCCGTCCTGCGGCCCGAGTCCCCGGCACTGCTCTGGGCTCTGTCCCGCACCGCTCCGCTGGGCTTCAGGAGCTTGCAGCCGGGGTCAGGAGGGTGGGAGGTGGCACACGAAGCCAGCGCCTCGGCAGGGCTCGCAGTGCCCGGCCAGGAGCCGCCCCGGGGAGCCGGTACGTTTTGCGGGGACGCGGCTGGGTGCCGGGGTCCCGCAGGGCTGAGCTCCCGCCGGGGACGGAGCGGGGAGCCGGCTCTTGCGGGGGAGCTGGGAGCAGCTGCTGCACCCTGACCGCGCCGCGAGCCTGTGCCTGCCCTGGCGGGACAGCCTGCAACGGGGCTGGCCTGGCCTGGGGGTGCCCTGCGCCGGGGGGTGCAGTGATGGGGGATGCCTTGTGACCGGGGGTGTGTGTGCCCTGCGGGTGGGCTGCCCTGGGGGTGGGGGGTGCCCTGCAGAGGGGATGCCCTGCAAGGGAGTGATGCCCTGCTG
This sequence comes from Anhinga rufa, assembly GCA_013400875.1. Lineage (NCBI taxonomy): Eukaryota > Metazoa > Chordata > Aves > Suliformes > Anhingidae > Anhinga > Anhinga rufa. The sequence continues at coordinate 17 of VZTV01044223.1, read as the reverse complement.
GGGTGATGCCCTGCGGG
>VZTV01044220.1:24554-35299 GCA_013400875.1 Anhinga rufa | reverse complement strand
GACAGTGGCACGCGTGCTTTTGCTAATGTCCTAATTTGTGAACTGTCTTGCTTTAAATCTTTGTTCATTTATAAGAGTAGTTCATTTGAATGAACAGACTCATTAAAACTGGGATTGTATTACAGCAACATAACTGAGTTTTATCATGTAAATGCATAGCTGCTTTCAACTAAGATAAAACCAGAAATGTCATTTGTCACAAGTTTCCTATTCAGACTGTTGTTTCTCAGAGTCAATACCTAGCTGTGTTAACCCAATGTACCCCAGTCTAAAGTTTAATAGATATTCTTATCCCTGCTAATATAGAGCCAACTACTGGACTTCTATGCTTCTATGGTTGGACAGTAAATCCAATACTCCCCCCCCCATCCTGCTGTATTTTCAGTTCTGGTTAAAGTGTGTCTGTGGATTTGGATATCTCAGTGGGCTGCCAGAAGCAGCACTGCAACTATTGCATGGCACCTTGCCCAGACTAATTTATCATGTGAGTTGAAGAATAATGGAATCAGGACATTTTATGCTTCTCAGCTTTGCTTATATTGTGCAATGCAGCATTCTTTGGTTATGAAAAAAGGAATTGCATTGCATTGCGCGTGTGTATGTATATCTCTCCTTACCTTAAAATACCCTTATGTTTACAACACAAAGCCACACCTGAGAGCAAAACATCATACTGATTAACAAACTTTTGCTTTATTGCAGAAATGAAGGTGATGACCCAAGAAAACATAGTTTCTTCAAGACAATAAATTTCCACAGGCTAGAGGCAAATCTTATTGACCCTCCATTTGTGCCAGATCCATCAGTTGTCTATGCCAAAGATGTTGCAGACATTGCTGACTTCTCTGAAATACGAGGAATTGAGTTTGATGACAAAGATAAGAAGTTCTTCAAAAAGTTTGCCACAGGTGCTGTCCCTATAGCCTGGCAGGAAGAAATTATCGAAACGGGACTGTTTGAAGAACTGAATGATCCTAACAGAGTAGATTCTGGGGGATACGCAAATGGAGGTGAAGCTAAATCAGGAGTTTGTTTGTTGTTGTAAATATCACTTCAGTAACAAAAAGAGTAGGAACCACCTCAAAACTTTCCATATTCCAACACTGTTTCAGAAATTCAGTGCATCTGTTCAAGAAGAACCAATCAGTGTAATATGACATTGACAGGTGATGTAGGACCACCAGCTGTGTAGACTATTATTTTCCTTTGCTCTAGCAAAGGAGGTAATATTTTTGGGTTTTTGGAGATTCATCAAAATGAAGAACTGTATTTCTCTAGGAAACTCAGAATGATAGACGTTCTGAAATACAAAAAGCAGTAAGAGTGAAGAGGCAACACCCTTTGAAAATGACTGACTACCATTTTGAATACAATAATTTGTTGGTTTTCTTTCTTTTTTCTTGTTATATCTAATAACATTTCCTCTTTGTTCTACAGTTTTCAGGAAAGATTTTTTTTTTAATTTTCATGCAATAGTCTCCGTTAGACAATGGAGCTCATATATTATGTCAAACTTGGAATCTTATTGGTTAGCCAGTCTGTCTGTTGTTTTCTTAATCTGTTAGTTTTTTAATGGTTTGACTGTAATATGTTCAAATTGTCAAAAATGTAAAAGAATGTTCTACATATCACTAGGAAATAGAACTGACAGAATCAAACTCTCTTCAAAGTTGATTTTAACAATGAAGATAAGATTGCACCAAAGTAATTGAATAAAGAATTTATTATTTATTATTAAGCATATTCTTTTAAGTGATAATACCATATACAAAGAGAATATATTTTAAAATTTTTTTGACAATCAATTTTAAACTTTTATCGGATTTCCTGATCATTTTTCTGTATTTCAGTGATAACTTAAGCTACAAATAGACTAAAGCAATTTGTAAATGGCTTTTTACAAGACATATTTCAGTGCAATATACATTTTAATTCAGTAGCTGCAAAATACACAATACTGTTAAGTGCTGTGATGCTGGAAAGGTGGTGTGTGCAAGTTGATGCCATCTTCAAATGTTCATTGATTCTCATGCAAATGTTGATGTGTTTTATTTTTCAATTTTATGACAACCTAAATTGAATTAATTGGAAGCATTTCTGTGAATGCTCGCTACTGCTAACGTGTATTACTTGTGAGATGCATCCTACTGACTTTCTCTGGTAAGAAAATATGTGGTAGTTGTTTGCAGCAACTTTAAAAACTGATTCTGCATGCTGTTTACTGTCATCTATCTAGCCATAATTTCCATTTACTAAAGTGGAAGTTGAAATTGCTCCATTCCGTGGAGTCCTGGAGGCTGCTAATACCCCGTTTCATTTTTCGTAGAGCAAACCTCCTACTGAACTCAAAGACTTCTTTTATATAGACACTGGGATTGAACTCATACATCTGTTTTAAAAGAGGAAAACCAATAGATATGATGTCTGCTATAGTTGGGTCTATCATATGCAACACATAGCTTTAGTGTTTATAATCTAATAGCTCATCCAAAACATTGCAGTAATAAAAAACTCTTTAGTTTTAAATACTTTAAGTGATTTAGTCACAGCTATGTAACATTGGCAATACACAGTGTTGTTCTAAATAGAAAAAGAATTGTTCCCTTTTTTCCTTTTAAATTTGCTTTTCCACTGTTTTATATACTTAATTTTCAAGTGAAATTCGTGAACAATAGTGTTAATTAGGATCAGTGGATAATTCTGTTCATGAATTATGAGCATATAATTGTCTGCCTTTTGAGGGGAGACTGTCTGTCAAATAGTTTAAAACAATATAAGCTGAATTCTGACTTGGGCTTTTACTTGAGAAGGATGATCCTGAAAGATTGTGAAAAGCAGAGGAGGTTGAGAGGAAAGAGAGTAGTGTGGTTCTGTCACAGATTTCGGAGACAGCTTCCACTGCTGACATCCATTGATTTTATTTCTCATTGCTCCCATCTATAGAAAACTCTCACAGAGTGGTATCAGGCTAATATATTTAAGAAACCCAGACAGAAAACTTTATTATATATACATTAAAAAAAAACCCACATGCAAAACCACAACCCACACACCCCCGCCTTATTACAGCTAGGAGAGACCTATTAGTACTAGTGGCATCAAACTTTTGTCCTGAATTAGTGCACCTCAAATCCATAGAAATGCCATTTCACAAATCCTCCAGAGCTATAAACCAGTACTCTGAAATGGCTGTAGGTTTTCTAGTGCATAACTAATTTTTCAGTATATACATGTTCCCATATGGGAAAAGGTTATGTATAGACAGAACCAGAATTTAATGTCATATTAGAATCATATATCTGCTACGATATCAGGTGTTGCAAGTCTGGGTTTTTCAAAATGTATTACAATACTGAGATCTGTGAATTCAGGACATCATATGCACATAACGTTAGGATATTTAGTTTTAGAAATGTTACAGTGTCAGTAAATCCCAGCAGGATATATATCAGTGAGATAACATGAAGTATTCCATGAATCGTTCAAAGAAGCACATCAGTAGTCTGATAATGCACAATTTGGCACATTGTATGACAGAAAAATGTGTTAGTTTGAAATTATTAATTTTAATTTTCTAAAATTCTGTATTTCAGAACATGGACAACTTGGTTTTGCACTATGAAGAGATAGAGCAGAGCAAAGATTATTTCTGTATTTCTGTTAGCATTTTCAGTACATCTTTTAAAAATTAATTTCAACTTCTTTTAAGGAATTTCTGAATTGCTTGGTTCTTTCCTTCTTCCTGCTACTGTAAAGTTCTGTGTTAAACTTTCAGGAACAAAGTTATTTTAACATCCTGCTTCACCTTTACAAAACAAAGCCAGCAATCCTAAAAGATTTATGCATTTGATGAATTGTCTTATTGCAGCCAATGATGCTACTCATGTGAGTAAAATTAAATGTATATATAAATGTGCAAGATCAGGGCCCAAGTCAAAAGTATTGACCAAGTCATTGGATGTTTGTGATAGAAAATGAGGGATGAAGTTGTGGGAGGAAAATAACCTTGTGGTTGTGGGCTACTGAAGTTCTTGTGGCAAAACAAAATTATGTCATTTAAAACTGCTATTTTTTTTCTTCTAGTTGTCTCTCTTTTTTCTCCTTTGCTAGCTTTGTGATGTCTCGCTTGTCTGCCTCTTTTTCAGGCAGATAAGATGCATTCAAGGGTTAATCTAATCTAAAAAGCTAAATTGTGAACTCTATTGCATTAAATGCCATCTGTGAAAGGTTACTGAGTGTCCTGGCCACTCTGCAGTGATTGTACTAACAGTGCTGCTTTTCTTGCCCTGTTTTACTTAGTACTGCTATTAGAACTACTTGATAATTTTAACTGAAGAAAGCTGAAGTGTGAGATTCATAATGGCTTGAAATCTGTTCTTATAAGAACGTAATTTAAAGTACCCTGGACAACACTAAAGCAAGTCTGCTGGCACTGAGAGGGTATAAAAGGAAAAGCTTGCCATTGTATCTCAAGTCCAGATTTCTTTGATACCATCCCTGTTACCCTTACCATTACCCCACCAATTTCACTGAGCACAGAGAGACAAAATGAGGTTTAGTATTAACCTAATGAAACCATTGTTCAGAGAGATTATTTCAGTGGCAATAAAGGTCTAGCTGTGTACCTTCAGCTGTATCGTGGCAAAGGCTCATTTAGTCAATAAACACCTTGTGCTGCAGCAAGGAGTTCACTTTTCTATACCAGTATGAAATAGATCTAGTAATTGGAACCTGTGTGCAATTTCCAGGCTATCAAGTAGCATCCATATTAGGGAAGGCAACTTTAAGTTAAGAGCCTCTCAGCAAACAATACTTGAGATAGTTATTTCTTCAACCATAAACAAATGTCAATGCAGAAAGCAAAATGGAGCTAAGATGAGATCTCAATAGAGCAGATGCCTGTAACTGTGCAGTGTAGCTATAAAGTGATATGTGTTTTTTATAATTTTAATATCAGCACTGTTTTTTAGAAATAAAATGTTCGTATATTTAAAATATTTTTGCTTTTACAGCTTTTAATGATCATAGAATCATAGAATCATTAAGGTTGGAAAAGACCTTTGGGATCATCAAGTCCAACCGTCAACCCAACACTACCGTGTCTCCTAAACCATACCCTGAAGTGACACATCTACACGTCTTTTAAATACCTCCAGGGATGGTGAACCTAGCCCCTCTCTGGGCAGCCCGTTCCAGTGCCTGACCACTCTTTCAGGAAAGACATTTCTCCTAATATCCAATCTAAACCTGCCCTGACGCAGCTTGAGGCCATTTCCTCTCATTCTATTGCTAGTAACTTGGGAGAAGAGACCAACACCCGCTTTTCTGATCTGAATATCCACATCTATGACTAAGATAAGTAAGTATGCTCATGTCACTTACCTTAAAAAACATAAATTGCTTCTCTTACGCTGATAATAATTTTTATCTATTTTATAATTAGATTTTTTTAATATCAAAAGATTTAAATTCCTTTAATCTATTTATGCAGTAATGAATTGTAAAAAATTATTTTAATTGCGTGCAGTGTTTTTTCTGTATAATAGGATTGAAATTAAGAATTAAGATCTTGGCAACATTGATCATAGCACCACAGAAGCACTGCAAATCCTACCAGTTCTGGGACTTCTGCTACTTATAAGTATCTGAAGGGCGGATGTCAGGAGGATGGGACTGGACTCTTTTCAGTGGTGCCCAGTGACAGGACAAGGGGCAACGGGCACAAGTTGGAACACGGGAAGTTCCACTTAAATATGAGAAAAAACTTCTTTCCTGTGCGGGTGCCAGAGCAGTGGCCCAGGCTGCCCAGAGAGGCTGTGGAGTCTCCTTCCCTGGAGCCATTCACACCCCGCCTGGATGCGGTCCTGTGCCCCCTGTTCTAGGTGTGCCTGCCCACGCAGGGGGGCTGGACAAGATGAGCTCTCAAGGTCCCTTCCAACCCCTACCATGCTGTGATTTTTTTTTTTTCCCAAGTGACAAATACATCAATTTTGAAATCTATGGATAGCAGAAATTACTGGCTTTTTAGAGTACGAGACATATCACTTGTAATGTTATGGGTAAAGGTCACCTATGATTATGGCTTAGGGAGTACATTTGAAACATTGCATTATGATAGCCTTAGGGAGCTCCATAGACACATTAAGGAATGCATGGACAGAAACTGAAAACAAATTCAATTAAGCATATGACTTTTTATAACTAGGCATTGCATTATTACAGCAAGTAACTATAAACCTGGTATTTCATTTAAAAATAGACAAAAAGATGAATGTTTCTTAGGAAATAATTGTTTGGTATTTCTTTGACTTTCATTTATATAACTGCCTGAACCTGAGCAGAGCTAGCATAAAATTCTTACCAGTTAGCCCTTTGGACTTGCAAAAGTGTGAATAAATAGTATTCATAAGGGAGTGGAAGTCTTTTAGGCACCTCTTGCCTGGAAAAGTGGAAGAGCAAGAATACAGGGGGTGTCACTGTGTCTCTTACAGTGCAAGTACCTACATCCATGGGCAAATATAGCTGGTGACATCTGTAGGTAACACCATTCACACCATTCTCTTTAGTTCATTTCCTTTGTATGACATAGTATATTGTTCTTAAATTTATCCCACATCTATACCTCCATCTGTCACCTCCAGAAGGCTGGCCCAATTCTGAATGAAGCCACTTTAACTTTCAGGGAAACTTAATGTTAATTCTGTAGCTTGGACAGACAGAAGTTGGCCTAAAGAATAGCTGTCAACACTATGTCAGTCAAGTGTTACTCCAAGTGGAGAACAGCTTTGGGGTGGAGAAACATGGGGAAAAAACATGAGTTTCTTTGGAAGGGCTCCTGGATATATTATATGTTGGGGCAGCTGCAGTGGTTAATTCCTGCCTTTCCTGTTGACCAAGTGCAAGCACGGTTTGTTTTAGTAGTTGCTTTATCCTGTTTGTGGTCTTTATCCATGCTTTTCAATGTCTGAGCTTTGTTAGTAGGCCAATTTTTTCCAAGTGTTTTGTTTTCTGATTAATGTACACCAACGTGGTGCTGTTGTAATGTTTGGTAGAATGACTTATGAAGAAAGAAAATTTTCATTTTTCTTCTGCACACAGGCATTACTTGAAGCTAAACATAACTAATTGATTTTGACATGTGTTTTATCAGAGTTCTTCTTTACCAAACCTACATGTTGGCCTATATGATTCATTCAAGTTGTCCTGACAGTTACATTTTACAGAGTGTAAAGATACAGCAAGGCAGAATAACACACTGTATACATGTCCTTATGATGGGAGTTCCTAATGATGAATGTTTCTGTGATTCATGTTTTTATAAAGAATGCCAAAGGGATGACTATGGATATATCAGTTGTCATAACTTGTAGTTCAGTTAACAATTGTGGAGTAACTGTTTAAAAAAACCAGCTATTGTCCAGGAATGTTCAGTTATGTTTGTTTTGCAAGACTTCATGCAAGCATGACATGGGATGTGCTAGACATGTCTCGTGACTTTTGAATCGCTGGGGTAAAAGGTCTACTGCAAGTAAGAACAGATTTGTTGTTAAACAATCCTGTCTGCAAGCATTCCTACAGTAATAATATATGCTCTTCTGACTAAACACCTTCTGAGCAGCGGTAAAAGCTTTCTTTTAACTACATTGCTAGGCTGCAGTGCTTAGTTACATGCCAGTCTATGGAAATACATTGCTGGAACTACAGAGAGATAAATTGTTCCGATACCCTGGACTTCTCAGGAGGGCATAGAGTAAAGCATATCACTGCAGTGGTTGCTTCTGAGGGCTTGAGCTTGCTTCTGACATCATCAGCATGTAAGTCAGAAGTAGCTTTAGCAGTATGAAAGCGGAGAAAAAGAAGTCATGTTGCATGATGCATTGAGTCAGTTCAGACAAACTGTTAGGAGGTGCTTCTCTAGATCAAATGACAGTAGAGCTATTTCTTGATAGGAAATGATCAGCATGGAACCAGTGAGATAATGTCTGCAACAATACCAAACAGGGAGGCCCCTAAAGCATTCTGTTTGTGCATTTCCTTGTATGAAGGAACTAAATTCATAGTAAGAAGTATGGATAATTTTTGTATTATCAGTAATAATAACATCATGATCATGAACAACCACTAGAACCAATTACCAATTTGGCCTGGTCCTCTGTAATCAACTGGAGAGAGATGCCTGATTTACAAACAAGCCAAAAAGAATTTTGCTTCTATTCCTGAAACATAATACCAACAGGATATCATGAACAACAGGAGGAAACTCTCTGTTGAACTCATACAGAAGGACAGTTGACAGAATAGTATTCTCAAATATGGCATCTGGCTTGTAAATCTGTTTTATTCTATACTAATTATGCAAGAACTATGAAGCTGGTTTGAAAAAAGTTGTTAGCCGAAGAAGTTTATTCTGATGAATGCAGGAAATTCTTCTTTTTGTTCTTTCCAAGGTACCTGTTTCCTCCCTTCCTCCAGACTGACCTCTATACTATCCCCTATGAACTTGATATATTAATACGTTTCTGTGAACAAATAACAGACTATTTGTGACCACAAAATCCTGATGGAATTGGTAAAAACAGAGCTACCTTGAAAATGTAATGAGATCAGCAACTAACTGGTAGGACTGGTGTCCAAAAAGACGAAAAATACAAAATCAACATATACTGAAAATTAGGCTATAACTTAAGGAATATTTTCTTAAGCAAAGAGGGTCTGATTTTAATTCGCATCAGTTCCTTAGTACAGTTACTGTACATGCCTGTAAATAAACTGTGGCAGTGGTGCAGGCTATTTTAATCAGCATTCACACAGAAATAAACATTCATCCTAATACTAAGTAAGGTTTGAGATGACCAATTGAAACATCTTGCTGCCCAGAGTGAAGGCAAAGACTTAATTCTGGGTATTTGATTAAGACAGCTAAGCTGTGCTGCCAAGACTGTGTACAAGAATGTAAACTTTTGGGTTCGCATGCTAACATACTGAAAGTGAGAAATGATAGTGCTGAAATCTGGAACCTAGCATAAACTAATGAGCTATGAGAGCACACTTGCATAAAAAAACCTAAAGTTTAAGGTATTGTGTTAAAAAGGATGAACTCTCAGAGAGGCTGTGAAAAGGCTGTGTACTGATTAGATATTTATGCATCTATTGAGACTCAGATCTGGTTTTATTTAATAAATAGTAAAAGCAGCAATATTCTCAACACTTTTTTTTTTAAAAAATGTGGGCAGCTATTTTCTATAGCTGTATTGCACAACCATATCTTTTCATCCTGTACAGAGGAAGAAATTAGAAAATGTACTCTGTACTAAATGGTAACGATACTTTGTACGCTGCTTAAAATAATCTGGTAATGATACATTGTCTGATACAACCTAAAAATCAGTAGTTTCTCATGCTTTCATCTTAGTCTAAGACATCCCATAATGAGAATTATTCTCTGTTAAATCAAGCAATGGACAAATATTCAAATACTGGTTTTCCTGAATTCGCCCGCAAGGTGATTTTTCTCATTTCTGCAGTTCTGTGGTGAACACATTTTTCCTTCTCTCCCCATCTTTCTGTGCCAATGTTGAATCAAAATGCTATGTTCTTTTTGATGTGACTGAAAATGTGACAAATGCTGGATGAAAAGTCCTGTAATTCCTGAATTCATAATCCTAATCCAGGATCTACTACCCATGAGAAATAAACCCAAATATGCACTCTTATAATCAGTCCTTCTAAAGACTCTTACGTTACATCAGTTCCAGGCAGGGAAAGGAATAAAGAAATGGATAAACTCTTCAGAATTTTCCCTATGCCTTGTACAGAGAATAGTGGATTGAGTGTTTTAAAGGAAGGAAGGAAGGAAGGAAGGAAATTTAGATTTCTTGCCAAGAGATTGAAACCTCCTGATCTCTTACCAAGCTAGTTTATTTTGCTGCCAACAAACAGTTTGCTCACCTTAAACAGCTCCTTTTCATCTGAGAAACTAACAGCAGTGAGGGAAACAGGCTCTGCAGAATGGCAACCTGTAAGAATCTGCTCTAGTTACCATAGGGACTGATTCATATTCAAATTTAAATATGGACCAGAAAACACACACAGTTCCAGGTGTGGGGTGTCCCCAGATGGTTCCTAACCAAATTTTACTTTTTCTCCAAGTATGTGAAAGCTGCTGGCTTTGCGAATGTTGATCTACTGCACCAAAATTATTTAACTGCCTTTGCTATTGAATAAAATATGTCCCTGATTTTCAGGATTCCATATATTCTGGGTTTCTTTTTTTTTTAAATGTTGAGATTTACTGAATTTAAGAAACTGAACTCCTTTGAAGTGAACTGATTGTGTCAGTTCTGAAACTTGGCCTCCCTCAAAACTGGTGAGTTAGCTATGATGCAGTTTACACCATATCTTTAGTGTTTATACTAGTGATTTGAGAGCAGTCTCTCAGCAGACATGGAGTACAAATTCTTAGATATTTTGTATATTTTTTTTCATTGAGAAGGAGAAGATGAAGATGTTTGGTAAAGTCTGAAGTCAAAGGCTGGCCATGGATACCATACAACAAGGCTTTTAGTTTTATTATGCTAATAAACCCAAAAGCAGACATGTGTGATGAAATTATCTCCTGTGTAGCAATAGAGCATAAATCCTGCGCACCCCTTCAGCCTTTTGTCCCAATTATATTTATACGAGGCTAATTAATTGAGGGATTAATCAGCTACAGGTGTCTGTCTAGTCCTTAGTTTAGAACTAAA
>VZTV01044220.1:12561-24481 GCA_013400875.1 Anhinga rufa | reverse complement strand
CTTTTGAGGGGAGGAAGTTGTAATTAGTGAGCTGTATTAGCCAACATTGTCCAGTTTTGGTCTGGATGGACACAGGGATAATTTGTAATTCTGAGGTCCATGGAACAGCCACTGCTCCAGACTATAAACTGTTGTTCTGAAATTGCCATGATCTTGACATTATCTGAAAAATAAACATTTTAAAATCAGTTTAAGGGAGGTTCTGTGGGGCTTTAAATCTTCATTTTAATCAGGAATGGCAGCAAATGCATTAATTGTGTTTTGTTCCTGCAATCTTCCGGTAAGGAAAAAAATAGACTCATTCTGTAAGACCTATTATTTTAAATGAACAATGATTTATTTTATTTTACAATAGCAAGAGAGGAAATGCTGTTTGAATATTTTTTTTTCCCTTGCGAATACATTCTAATTTATAGTAAACCAAGTGAACAATTCTCTGTTAGTTTGGTTTTTTCCTTTATATAGCTAGCAGATTGCAATTAATGCTTCTGCCAGCAGAACTGATAAATAAAAAAATGAAGAAATAATGTTTCAGAGTTGACCTGTATCTTTGGGTCACCTAGATGACATGAAAATATTTGGACTGTTTAGAAGAAATTATTTTATTTTCCAACAGTACCTGAAGAACACTTATGTAGCCTACAGCCATAAAGCTAGAGCTACACCATCTAACTTAACCGTGCGTACTAAGCTAACTGCAATGACGTTCCTTGTATTCATCTCTAGAGGGATGGTTTACCTACCAATTTCTTAGTTGCTCGATGTACGATTTAAAGATGCAATAGCATAGCCCTTTGTATAGTTCTGTTTCTATGTGAAAACATAAACGTTTTTGTCAACTTAAAGGGCTTTTATTTCATTGAAGAAGCAAAGCAATGGGAGGGAGACTCGGAAGGAGACACTTGAACAGCTTGAAAGCACAGTATATGTGCTCAGTAGAACTCAATTAAAAAATCTTTTTATTACAAGAGTCCCTGTGGTCACAGATGCTTATCTGTGTAATTCTAAGTGATACCTTAAGGATTTTTTTAAGGCTATTCTGCTGCTTCAAGTTCAGACAGCAGCACTTTTATTTACTTTGTGCTTAATGTCAGCCCTTTTTAGAGCAGGAAAAAGTTGTATGAAAGAGAAAGTTAGAAAAAATATTTTTAACTGTACAGTAGGAAATGTCTTTAGGATTGTACATACCCTTATGAAAAAACATAGTCCCTCTTTTCTTATTTGAGCAACAGCCACATGCTCTAGTGAAGGAATACTTCATATTTCCAGATGCCAAAAGGATTTATTCTGAAATAAGCTGTTTAAAAACAAAACAGGAAGTGTACTGAACCCAGCACTACTTGACTCAAACTGGACACAACTTGAAAAGTGAGTAATACAAAAGAAGGATTTTTTAAATTAATAGGATTTAATTAATAGGATTTAATTAAGAGGAATCTTAATCAGCTAATTGTCTCTAGAAACTGATTTTTATGTATATGTTGACCCAAAAGAAGTGGAAATCATATGTCTAGGAAACAGCAGAGTATGTATGTCACAATGGGATTTTATTTTTGTTGGTATTACAGAAATCAAGTTAAAAAATAAGATATTCTAATTGTTTTCAGAGTTTACAATTCTAGCATTAAAACCAGAAAATTTTTGTATGATTAACAGTGGAGATCATATCTGACTATTCAAGACATCCGTTGTTGGGAATTTATCTCCTGAGTTTAGATTTTAAATGAGCCTCACTGCACTTTTCCTGCTACTAAACTGCTGTTGAGGAACAACTCAGATAACAGAGGACGTACTAAAATAGAGAAGAAAAAAACTGCAGCTGAAGAATTATGGCTAAATTAATTTCAGGAATTAAATTTACTCTGTCAGGAAGATATATCATATTACATCTCACATAGTTTTTAGTTGATTGTTATATTTACATATTCTTATACTTAATTTTCATATAATGCATCGTATATGTATTTATCACTTTTAGCTGACAGACCCCTGAGTCACCAAAGCCTTTAAAGTGAACCTACTCAGTCTTTTTTTAAAGTGATCATGCTGAAAGAAACCAAAAGCTAGCAAACAAGAGCAAGGAGTTCTTTACAGAGGAAGCTGAAGCTTTTCAATGGAGTCTGATTAAAAAGTTTGCGAATAACCTCCTGCCCAGTGTGCCTTACAGGATGAATCCCTCTACTCAGTTCTGCCTTCCATTTGGGCAACTTTCAGCAGCCTCCTAATCTGTATGTAATTTACACAGCTCCCCATTAGGTTCCTATAGAAACACCCTTATTTCTAGCTCTGGTTCTGAGCCTTTTCCCTGCTGCAAGCAAACCCTTTTGTTCGTTTCAGCTTTCCTGCCTGCTATTCCCTGCTTGCTGTGCCTCTGCCTGCCCTCCCCACCCTCTGCTCCAGAGCTGCATCTCTACAAAGGTCAGTGCTTCTCCAGGCAGCTCCCCTCTCCTCTGAAGGCTGCAACCAGAATAAGGGAAAAGGTNNNATACTATTTAGATAGAACAGATAGAATCTATGCATAAGCCAGAAGCAAATTAGTAAAAGAAACAGAATCTTTGTCCCACCATTAACTCTTCAGTGTTATTTTTCCACCTGCATGTTAATCACAGGGTAAGAAATCTGCCCCAAGTGTAATTAAAATGGAAAGGGGACAATGATAAAAATAGAATATTTACAGCTTTGTAAATAAGTGCAATGCAGGAAATTCAAATTAAATGATGATTTTTACACAAAGATACAAGCTTTTTCAAAGTTAACGGCTGAGGATTGCAAATGTGCAAATGAGGTTTTGTGTCTTTCCGCTATAGAAATGGCACTAAAGGCAAAACCTGAATCCCCTCTGGCTTCCCCTAAATCCAGAATTTCTTAGGTCTGTGTTCAAGAACACTGTTCAGCAGTAATTACTGACAGTTCCTTATGCTGCATAAACAATTCCTCCTCCCATCTAAATACAGTTTTCAGTTTGTGGCTTATTTGTCTCCCAGTATACTTAAGGGTGGTATGTATATGTAGATCAGCATATGTAGATAAGATGAACTGGGTTTGTATCTTGGTAATTTGAATTCTTAATGATTAAGTGAAGAGGCCTAATTTAACATAAAAATTTAAAATTAAGCCTCCTTCTAAGAACATTTTAAAATACAGAATGCGTATTTACAAAACATATATTACAGCTGCCCTACCTCAACTTCACTGTGGGTATTGACGTAATGACTTAGGATACTAACAGAAAGTCTGCTCTCATTGAGATCATCTCCACCACTTGACAGTTACCAAAGGGGAGGGAACAGATATAATTGTATTTTATGGTCAAACTTGAGGCAGATGTTTACTATTTCCTGGTGTTATATTTATGTGAACACTGTTTTGGGCAAGATATATAATGGATTTGAGAAATCTGCTGTATAGCATACATTGTGTTAAGAATATGAATTTACTGCCTGCTCTCCTCTGAAACAACCTATGTGAATAACCATTTCCTCTTCAGGGACTTCAGTGTTTTAAATGTGATTAACTCTGTATTTTTCTGCTGTAGTTCCAACACAGGACAACAGCAGTCATTCCTCTCAAGTACTGGTTAATAACCTTCAACAACCTTGTTAACAACCTTTTTCTATGTGCCAAATTTCAGTAGTCCAACATGGACGTGAAGTGCAAGGATAGTAGCTTTACAGCAGCCTTAACACAACAGGTGTGTTCAATGCAATGACCAACTGTGCTTAGTATGTGTTTAAATGCTAAGAACACAGCACTGGTCTTCATAGCACATATGAAGTACAGTTCATATGTTCATAAATCATCTTCCACGCAGGGAAACTGCCTTCTGATTTCTGCCAGAAATCACAACCAGATTTGCTCCTTAGCATGACTGTAAGCACTTTTGTTTATTTGTATTATAAAAAAATTTCCATTTCTGTGGCCCAAAATTTGTTAACAAGTAGATCTATGTGATATAACCAATATGTCTTCGGACTGGATGTTAGGATGTGCAATTATGTTTGCACAAATCTACACAGATGGGCTTTTATTATAGATGATCTTCTCTTCTGTTAGCAAACAATTTAGCAAATACGTAAAAAATGAAAGGTTGATGTTACAACGAGGTACCCATTAGAATTACAGCAGCAGAGAACTGCACTAAAAAGGATGTAGAACATTTCAGTCTATTTTTTTAATACGCAGGGTTTTTTTGTAGTTTAAGATTCTGTTTTCTCATAGGCTCTGTGATTATAACAGACCCCATTTTGACAGGGTTTTCTTTCAGATTTTCTGTGGACTAAATCCTGCTCCTCCTACTCAAATACTTCCATTCCTGTATGGGAAGTGCCCCATTCCCGTAGGGGTAGTACCTCCCCCTGCAGGGGGAACAGCATGGGGAGAAGACACAGCAGTTTTACTTACTATGTGAGCACTTGAGTGTGGATTTTTGTTGTTTTTATCTGCAGTATGAACCTGAAAAATACCTTCCATGAGCCACTATGTATTTAAAAATTTGTATTTTACCATCATCTGGTAGTAACCACTGTTGCTCTTAAAGTATATAAAGATGAGTTAAATGTACTGGTTTAAGCATAGTTTTCTTTTAAAGGGTTGCATCTGGCAGTAGGAGGTAGAATGAACATTTTTAGATTGTATTATGATTGGGGAGCAATGAAAAGGGAGGCCTGTTGTATGTGCTTGTTCAAATGTGAGAGAAATTGGAAAATACAATTTAAAAATCCCTTAAAACCTTTATTGGTCGCACTTTTAGGAAAATCCAGTAGCATTTACTGGGAATGAAACCTGCAGGAGCCTGCAGAATCAAAAGAAATGGGCATGTGGATCCTATGTAGCTCTGATCTTCTTTTATAGTATTCCTATAGTATTTGTTTATAAAACTATATTATAGACTACAAAGTGTATCTACTGCTCTTTCAAAACCACAGTCAGATAAAAATCAAGAAAAATCAGTTGCAAAGAGGTTATAATTTTGTGTAAAATTATTTAATAATTTGCTGTAAGGGTAGTATAGTCTTACAAAAAAATGCTGTAAAAAAGTCAGACCAAAAATAGAGTAATGGTGGAATTCCCACACATTCAGATTAGAAGAAAAATGCTGACTGTCATTTTCCATTTTCAAAAGTTCTCTTTTTTCCAACTTCCTCTTTCAAAATAATATAAATAAACAGATTGTCAAGTTTTTATGTTACGCAGTCATTATCTCAATTTGTAAGCCTTGTGACTTTGTGTGGGCATTCCACAATTGTACTTACTACAGGGATACTCCCTACAAATGAATCTATCATGAACAGATGGATGTAGGACTGAAAAAATGCTGAGCATCTTAAATATCATTTGTGGTTAATGAGAAAGGAAGGTGGTCAGCCTTTTAACAACTCTAGCTCTCATGGAGTGGCAGAGATATTCACAAAGAGTTAGTAAATAACCTCAGATTAATATATTGGTCAAGAGCTGTTCCTGTATACCAGCTGGTTAAATGTTTTTATAACTTTAGTTTGATGCCACCATCACTAAGGTGTATGTATGTAACACATACTATTTGGATTAGGAAGTAAAATGAAACATACCCAAAACAAGTAGGTTACAATATATTTTTTAACAGTTAAAGGACAACTACATGGCAATGGTTTATATAATACAGTGAACTTTTCTGCTAAACCGTACATAAAAGGGAGCTTGCTGTAATTTTTTTTAGCTAATGTATGCTCAGAAGGACTAATAATAGGCCTTATGAGTCACAAGCATTCATTAAGTAAGCCACCAGAGTTTTAAAAACATAACAGTTGAGATCTAGCCTGTTTGAAGTGAACAAGTAAATTAATGTTATAAAAAGCAGAGACTCTTTTAAAAACGCTATGATAATATGCTTCTAAATATTTAAGATCCTTTATTCTATGCAAAACCAGCATGTTAATTACTGGATTAGCAAAAATGTCTTTCAAGACCAAACTTGAACCCATCTTCTAGGTTTTGAAATGCATTTGGAATGCTTGACTCCCTCACGATGGTCCCAAGGGAAAATGTGTTAGTCTCACCCGTGTTTGTTTACTCAAGAAGGCACAGTTTAGGCATAGCATTTGGTTTTCAGTGAAGAGCTGCTTTTTACTTTAGTTATCCAGCTGGCTTGATACGGGTACAATTAAATAAAATGATTTGTTCAAGATCACTAAGGGAATCAGTGACCCGACTGGGAGAAGAAAGTTGGACTGGGAAAACTGAAAATACTAGTTCCCATCGCGGAACAATTTCTCAGTAGCATTTAAGTAAATTAGAGGGGCAGCCTATTGTATTTCACAGTCATCTGCACAAACTACCAGCATTGTATAGACTAAATTTACATCAGTAGAGAAATGTAGACACAGAAGGAAAACTAATTGAAAAAAAAATTAACACTTTCATGTGAAAGATATCTAAACAGACATACCAGATAAAGAACAGGAAAATTTAAATGAAAACTTGTCTTCCAAAGCTTTTTGGTATCGTAGATATCACTTTTAGGGGAAAAGTTTGGCTGTACAATGAGTCTTTCTTGCTTTTCTTTAGTAATTTATTAATCAACCTATATGAACTGTAATTCTAGGATTTTTCTATTTGACGGGGGTTCGAAGTTCCTTTGTTGGGTTATTTTTGCTTAATTATCTTTTTCTTTTCCCATTTTTTAACAACCTAGAGACATATCAGTACTATCGTGAGATCATCATGTTGGTATGATACCACTGCTTTTATCAATGAGATTACTGCAAAAGACTTTTGCCTGATGCATGCATTGATTACTGATAAGAGTAATATGGTGCCATCTTCTGTGATAACAGAAGGCAATGACATATGCACGTTGGCTCATAATTGGCATTACAAAATTTGGTGGTGAAGGAATAGTGAAATTTAGCATTTTTTAATGTAGTTTCAGGGGCAGGACATGGTGTTCCAGCAAGGACAGACACTCCTGCAAACTCCTACCCTCTCCTTCCTTCCAAACCCTTCCTCACTTCTCCTGGCCTTTCATTCCCTCCACCATCAATTTTGCAACAGTTTTCTGTCTTCATAGAGTTCATTTCAGCCTCAGTCTCCTGGCTTAGCCAGTGCTGGCTTTTTCCTTGGCTTGCTGCCTGAGTCTCCTGCTGACCTCAGGATGTGGTTCTGCCAATCTGATTGTGGACTGCTACTGAAAGGGGTAGTCCCATTCCCCCTTCTCTCTGCCCTGGTCTCCCTTGTGAGTCGAGTCAGGGAACCAAACTTGTACGATCCGTTTTCTTTCAGTTCAGCTCTCTGAATCAGGTCATCATGGGGTAAAATGAACACCAATGCTAAAAATCACAGCCAGGGTTGGAAGGGACAGTGGAATAGGAAGAGGAGGGACCATGTCTTTCAGCAGCACTTCACAATTAACATGAGTTTCATCATTAAACTTCATTTTTGGCCCCAAACTCCTCACCCTGCCTTTCCTGTTCTTCGTCTTCCCTCTTTAGCCCCTCTTCCTAATATGGCTTCCCATATGCCCCTGCCCTTTCTGCTCCCATCCCACAGCTACCCATCAGCTAATGCCAGCTGTCTTGCCCAGCTCCTTTTCCTCCCCCAGTCCTTGTGCTTCACTGTAGACAGACCTTGTCAGTAACAGTGCCTGTGGTCCCTCACTTAATTGCTGTTTACACAGTATAGCTCAAAATGGGAGAAACATGCTTCAGCAATTAAGACAGATACCTTATTTTTATAGACTCTTCTCAAACCAGCTCTTGTCCATGAAAAAATCCTGA
This sequence comes from Anhinga rufa, assembly GCA_013400875.1. Taxonomy (NCBI): domain Eukaryota; kingdom Metazoa; phylum Chordata; class Aves; order Suliformes; family Anhingidae; genus Anhinga; species Anhinga rufa. The sequence continues at coordinate 16,730 of VZTV01044220.1, read as the reverse complement.
AACTTACATCTGACTCATGTGTTATAACATGGATAAAACCCTAATAGTTATGAAGTAAAATTTGTACTAATTGAGCTTGCCTCACTTCGAGCCCATTGTATTAAAAATAAGCAGTGAAATGGTTTTCAACAATAGTTAGAGGCTCTTTTTCTTACGGTAAACAAATGCTGAATATCTGGGCAAAAGCCTCCTTGCGTAATGCAAGTCAACTCCCATTGACTTAACAGGAGTTGTCGTGCTATATACGAGAGGATCTTGTCTCTGTGAATAAAGGAGTTTTTTCAAGAGTGAGGGGGCTCTGGACAATGAATGCATTTTTACCAGCCCTTTCTGATTCATTGGCAAACTACCAAACACCAGAACGGTTTCTGTAGTCTTTCTGCTCTCACAATGACAGACATTTTCTTTTTCATTTTTAGTGGGAAGTCTTTTGTATTTTTTTCCCTCATGAAAATGTGTGTCTTATTTTTCTTGGTATTTTGTACAACAAAGTAGAAACTATTTCTCAGTCAAAATATTTTTGAAGTTAGTCCTTCCTGAGTTTATCATGTATCTTCTAATTCCAGTTTAAAACTTAGCTGAGGATAAAGATGCAGATTTGGGTCTAATGTATGCGTTCATCTCTTGCAGTTCAAAAGGTGCTTTGAAACTAGACTGGGCAGACCCCTTTGGAAGTTACAGCAGCCCCAGGGAGCTATCCAAGTGGTGCCAAAATTGTGTCTTGCTGTGGTCTACCCTAGACCCAAACTAGAAAAGAAGGGGGTGGCTTTCTAGTCTTCAGGAATCCTCCAATGGGCCCAAGTGAAATTCCCTTTAGCAACACAAAAGAAATTTAGCTTGTGCTAAAGAACTGCCCTATGTAGAGGTTCTGTACTGTAAACTACAGCAATCTTCCTTCCCATCATATCATATTTTTTCCCAGAGTTCTGCATGACAATTTTTAAAAAGAACTTAGCAGGTATCTTTATACAACTAATATTTTAAAAGTTTGGAATTTTTTGTGTTGTATGGTTTTATCATCATCATCTATTATTTTCTTGACAGTGAGTCAAGGTGGTTTTCTTCCTGTTGTGTTTTGGAAAACACATATTACCAATTACACCATTACAAGATCAGCTGTGCAGATAAAACTGCCTTTCCAGAGAAATAGGAAATGGTAAACTGAGGACCATTCCTAGTGCTCAATGGTCTGTAAGGCGATGAGCCCAAACCTGACAGTCATCAGACATCCATATTCAGAACCAGCAGTGTCATTCGTTCATTTCTCTCTGTGGAACCAACTCAAACATTTCAGTAAACATCTGACCAAACATGGGCAATATCCCTGTGGACAGCAGAGACAATGGGTGTCGCTTTCTGGACAGTGTCTTCAAGTAGAGAATATTGCTTCTGGCCTAGAACATCACATTGCCATGTTGTTTGATGGTAAGGAAAGTCTTGCTGCCTATCTGCACGCAACTGGATTTCTTCCAAAGCTGAATTAAAACCTGCATTTAAAAAGCATATCTAATCTCATGTTTAAAACCCAAGCAAAGGTGTACCCGCTATCTCTCCTGATATAAACTGTTTAAATATTTAATTGCCCTCCCAGTCAGGAAATGTCAACATTAGATTTGTCTAGCTACAGTTTCCAGCAAATGGATGTCATTGCCTCTGTCAGCGAGGTTGAAAAGGTCATACTATCAAGATCTCTTTTCTATATTTAAGTACCTATTCAAAGTAATACAGTCTCTTGTCAGGTTTTTTCTTTCAGAAGCTGAAAAAGCTGAAACAAGGAAGCTTCATATTGTAATTTACCTTGTTTTCTGCTCCCTGGATCATTTTCAGTACTCTTTGAACTATCACTAATATTTCCATTTTTCTGCTAGTGTAAATATCAGAAGTGGGTATGGGTTTTTTGGTAGCGTTTCTTCACCAATGTGTGGACAGAGATCTTCCTTCTCGAAGACAAGTGTTTATGCACACTAGATTGCATTAGTTTTTGCCACAGCATTGCCTGTGCTTTGCTGAACAAATGAACACACCAATCTTTCTATCCTTTCTAAACATTATCACCAAAGACTTTACACAACCACCTAGACTGCTAACATAAGATACCTTCGGCTTAGGAATCAGCATCCTGAAGGATGCCACTAGAAACACATCATCTCTGATACCTTGCCACTGACAATTGCATTTTGAAATGTCAGTGAGCCAGTTGTTTCTATGCAAATCAGGTGTTTTGAATCAAAATGCCTTGTGGCCCTAAGTCAGTAGCTTGGAGAAATCCAAGTTTAAAGTGGAATTCCAATTAGTTTTATCAGCTGAACATTTAATTATTTTTTAAAAATGCAGATGTTTGTTCCTAGTCATCAGGGCCCTGAATGCAATAATGGGCCTTAATTGCCCTGACCAGTCTGACTTGATCCTGGCCCCCCCTGGCCCCTGAGCCCCGGCGCTGCCAGAGGTGTGCTGGTCTCCAGCCCCAGCTTCACCTACGCCCGGCCATGGGCCCTGCTGATCTGGACCTCAACTCCAGGGCTGATGTCCAGGCCTGGGCTCGTGTCTGCCCCAGGGCTGCCCCGTTCCCTGGCTGGGGCAGTGGGTTGGGCCCTGGCTGTGAGGCCAGACCTGTGGGGTCCCCTCTGGCTCCCCACCCCCAGGGAGCCGCTGGCCTGCACTGCGCCCTGATGCTGTCTTGCATAAAAGATAATGTAGGTCGGGAAGGGATGTAGGCTCTGAAACGCTGCACTGTGATTGCAGCTAATTGTACAGCAGATCATGCTGTCGCCACTCATTACTTTTTATTAATGAAGACTGGGATATGGGTGGTCCTTTCCTCTATTTTATCTGGGATCAGTGTCTAGCTAACGGGTTTGTATGTCCATGAGTCAACAAATTTACGCTTTTGCATCTCGGAAACAGCTGGATTTCCAGTGGGGATAAGGATCCACCCCTCCACCCAAGTCAGGCTGGGCTGCATGGTACTGCTGATTTTGAAAATCATTATAATAGTTATTATAGTCAAACTGGGCCTCTGAAGTCACTGGAGCATNGCAGGATACCTGTTTGAATAAACTGGGAAAAATAATTTAGCAAAGCAGTTGTTAGACTGGAATGATATTCAGTCTTTTGCTTGGTGACATTTGGAAGAAAAAAGAAAAATGGAAATGGCTTATTTTTGGCCTGAATCAGTGTGACACAGAGTAAGTAGTGAGCGGTATGTTATTTTCTGCCATTGTTCTAGAGGAAATAGAATGATTTAGACAATGTGCTGTAACAGAAGAAGAGAGATTACTGGAATAAGACATTCAGGAGGCAAATAGGTTTATTCTATTTTATGCTTCACATTTACTGCTTTTTGGCATGAATAATACTGCAACCATCGTCAAGATTTAAACTAACCATACTGATAAATACTTAATTCCTCTTGTTTAGGACATCTCTCATATCATTGCTCTTAGATTTTTAAGATGTAGTCCGTCTTAGCTTTTTCACTTGGGTTTGATCTCTGGCTTATTGACTGGCTATTTTAAGAACCGCACTGATGTAGTAGCCCTCCTGCTACACTTGAGTTTTGCAAAGTCCCTAATTAACGGTCCATTCTTTACTTGTCTGAGCAATAGGTGAGGGAGAGTAAGTCAGAGCCGAGCCACAAGTCTGGGTGATGGGCTGGTGGTGTGCAGTGGCTGGCACTGCTCCAGCAGTAAGGGGGGAAGAGGGGGTTTATGGGGGCAAGCTCTTGATCCACGCCAGAGTAAATGGAGTCTGTTCCTCTGCTCTCAGCGGAGAGAAGGAGAGCGATTTTTGTGCTGTCCTGACTTCGACTCATTTGAGTCATGTTACCAATACCCCTTCTTTAGCATTTTTACACATACCTGTTCTTTTACCAAGTGTGTCGGGCTGGTGGCACAACCAAAGGACGTTCCAAGCTAGGAATTACACTTGTTCCCCTTCCCCTCTGGCGCTGTGGTCCCGGGTCCGCTCCGGCGGGCGCTCCCGCCCGGCCAGGCAGCAAGCCCCAGCCGCGTCGCAGGCTCACCCGTGGCGGGGCCCGCGGCACTTAACGGCCGCCCGGGGCCGCCGCAGGTGCCCTTTAGGGCGCGACCGGCGCCGCAGCACGTCTCTCCCTGCGGAGGTGGCCGCTCGCCGCCGGCCGCAGCGCCGCAGGGCCGCAGCGCCGCAGGGCC
>VZTV01044220.1:0-11971 GCA_013400875.1 Anhinga rufa | reverse complement strand
CCCCCGGGGCGGTGCGGGGCCGGCGGCCCCCCGCGCGTGGCTCCCCCGGCGGCGCGGGCCCCGCAGAATGAATGAGCGCGGTGGCCGCGGCGCTTCTAGGCGTTCGCTGCGGACCGGAGCGGGGCGAAGCCCCCGGCCCGGCGCCTGCGCGGGCCCCGATTCCCGGGGGTCTGCAAAAGAACCGTCGTTGTGCTAAATTCGTTCCAGCGCAGGGCTTCTGGGCCTCTTGTTTTTCTTAAACGATGCTTTTAAATGAAGGTTCTCCAGTAAAGCTTGTGAAGGCAGTGTTTGTTTTCCTGCTTTCAGGTAGTCTTCCCATTGCTTTCCTCTGAGCTGGAAAGCGTGTTATCGTAATCTCGTTGCTTCCAATAAAAATATTTGGATTTTCTGAGTATGTTTTCTCATATTAAGCAGTTGTGTAAATGCTTAATATTGGGATGTTTCTTCAGCCCTCATGGGACATATTTACTGACTTCAGAAAATGCTGCGACTCCTCCCAAAACTTGGATGTAGTCGGGATATTTAATAGTTGTGCTTACAAAAGCAACAAGAATCTCAGCATGGCGTAAAGGAACGGGCCAATACATCCTTGGCCTTGACACAATCTCGATGAATGCTAATGTTGAAATAGTGAGGAGGAGCCTTGAGCAGCCTGTGCATGGGGTGTACTTTCTTTGCCGTGCCAATGTCTCCTGTCTATCAAGAGAGGGCCCTAGCTCTGACATGAGTTCTCCTCCATTCAGATGGAAATAAGAGCTTGCGAGCTACTCTGCCAGTTGAATAGCAAAGGAGAGGAAATTTCCACTATGCTGTTGTCTAGTGATCTTTCTGTACAGGCAGGTTTCCTGAAGTGCGTGGGCTGGATGAATGGGTGTATGGATTGCAGAAGTCTGTGTCGTGAATCTGAGGAGCGCAAATACCCGTGGGTGCATTAGAAATAGGTTGCAACTTTAAAAAACCGCAAAAATTAAAACCAACGTTCTCTGTTTAAACCTATCTAGTAGGATAAGTCACCTACAAGGTTTCTAGTCTGTGCTAGTCCAAGGCCAATAGATAACACTTGAAATTGATTTTTACTTAGTTGGTAATTGAGTTTCTATGGCCAGCTCCTTTGATAAAAGATGTTTTTCCACGTTGAGAAAGTATGTATAGGCTTAGCTAGCACTTTGAGTAATTTTACTTCATTACTAAGCTTTTTTTAAGTGGTTTAGGTGATTGGTAGGTGGTTAGTGGTAGATACCTTTTCCTTAGCCTGGACATTAAGAGGTGACTGTTCAGCAGCGCTACAAATTGTTGGTGTGGTTTTTTTTTTGCCAATACTTATTTGTCCTGGTGTTTTGAGCTTATTTAATTATATATATAAAGTAAATGTCAGTCTTTGACTGTTGGGGGGAGTGGTGTAGCTTTCTGTTTGGTTTTTATTTTTCGACTGCAGAGCACTAATCGAGTGGCTCTGTTGGCACAGAAGAACATGCAGGATTTGGTGCCACTTCTGCCCTTGCGGTACTGGTGTGAGCCTAGAGCAGTCTCACTATTGTTCCTTTTCTGTTGCCGGTCTCCCCTCTGAAAGGCGGGGAGGTAGGAGAAGAGGGCTCTGGTTGCCAGTCCCCTCGGCTGTGGTGTCTCCAGGGGCAGCATTATAAGAATTCGGTTGGCTCTGTTTTTTCCGTGGGTATTTCTCTTGTCTCAGGACAGCTTCCTCACAGAAATAAGACGGAAGCAGTAGAGAAACTGTTAAATAATTATTCATAGTATGCGCATGTTTTGCCTTAGTCTGAGGCAGTCCTGAGGGCTTATGTAAATTGTAACTGCAAGGCAGCTATTCTCTGTGAATCTGAGTGCTTTGGCATTGGAGTACTCATCTTTATCTGCCATTTCCAAGTCAGGATTTGTAAAAAGATCAACACAAGCAGCTCCTGTACTCATTTGTCATGTAACAGAGGTATGTTGTCTTCTAGAGTTTGGTAAAGAGTTGCCTTTTAAGTTTGGCAAAACCCCTGTACTAAGTCTCCTCTTGCTGTATTAAAAAAATGAGAGATTTTTACTTTGCCTTTTGCAGACTTGAGGGAGAAATCTGTTTGAATCTTTCACAAATCAGTGTCCAAATCTAACAAAAAAAAACCCTACCAAAATCTTACATTTTTAATTATCTGGCATAATAATTTGTTGTATTAAAGCAACAGAAAATACTGGGGGAAAAAATGTTGATGAATTGGTGGTGTTCTCAGCAACAAGGCATAAAGGGTGCTAATAGTCCTTGCAGAGGTGATGGGAAGGAGGGTTGGTCCTGGGGTTCCACAGAGGCTGTAATCAGGTAGGGCAAAGAAAGGAGTACCTGGAAGATTGCCATGTGGGGCCTTCCTGTAAATAAAAGGAAGATTAGCATCTGGCTCTGCCTGCAATGGCAAGGTGCTGTGCCTGTCTAGAATTATAGCAAGAACAGAGTGAGATCATAATGAAAGTGTTGTAATGAGATGCTCACTACGTGCTCAAATTTGTGCACAGTCTTAAAATATAGACAGTAAACTCTTTTTACACAAGGTTATAGAAAAATAATTTGTACCAAAAAAAAGGGCAGTATGGAGTCTAGCAGTACTTCATTTATGGTCACGCTAGATGTTATGTCAAGCCTATTTAAGCCTTTCTGTAAAGCTGGTTGTATCAAGGTGTTTGGGGTAGAGGTGGTGTTGAAGTACATAGAAATTCAGACCTACTGAATATTCTTTTGAATGCTTAGCTGTATCCTTCAGGGCACAAATCTGTGCTTGAAATTCAAAAAACAAACAACCCCCCCACTACCACCACCACCAAAACCCAGCACCTTATTTTTAGGAAAGCTTTCCACCATGTCAATAGATATCCAGTCTTGTCAGTCACCGTAACAAAAGATCTAGTTTTGCTTCTGTTTAGTCTTCACTGAATTCTTGTTGGGACATACAGTGCTGTCAAAGTTTTAACTGCTTTTCTGATTTGATTCTTCTGTGTTCTTTATCAGTGTTTTGAGCGGGGTTTTGTTGTGATTTAGCTTTCTTCACAGGTAGTGTAATGTTAAACATTCTGGCATCACCGTCTGCCATTGCAGTAGAAGCGCTTACACATCCAAGTTGTGAAGTGGAGAGAGATAGAGTGCTCTTTTTTTGGATTGTGGCAGATGGACAGTTCCTGTAAAAACTCCTGCATAGCCAGGAATATGACTGCAGTCAAAATCTTACTAAACTTTTCCATGATATTGCCTATGGTAAGAAATTAATATTTGAGAAATCAGTAGAATGTTATTTTCCATGACACAAATTGCTCTGAAGAAAGAAGGCTTGCCTTCTCTTGTTGTAAGTATCGGTAAGCTCTGGTGGTGCAGTGAGGGTGTTTTGGGGGTTTTTGTGTTGTAAATGCTTAATCATGGCATTAAGCACTGACTTTTGTGGTGCTTTGCAAGTGTTGCATTTGACAATTTTTATTGTTTCCTGAAGCTTTTATATGCCATGTTATATGTGGAGCCCTGGCTTATTGTGAAATAAACTATAACACAGGACCGAGGTTTCATTTCTTCCTGCAGCCTTCCTTCCCTCTTTCTTCCTCTCTACCTATCCCCATCCCCCAAATTTGGAAAACAGTTATTCTCACGTGTCTAGGGAATAAAGTTGAAACAGGATTAGTGCTTATCTAATATGTATAGTTATGTTAGTTTGAGACAAGGAAATCCATCTGCAGGTGGACCAAAAGTCCTTCTTGATGTTCCTGGCATTGGTGGTGGTCACTAGGAGTATTGCTTAGGTATTTAAATCTCAGTAGTTAAAGACACTGAAGAATGATCATGCAGGTGACAGGATCAGTGCAGCATGGAATCCAACAAACCATAAAGACAGCATTTAATTTTCATTGTTGCAGGTAATCTTGAATAGTTGCTTCCACGTCTGTTGTGAGAGTGTTTATACCGATACCTGTATATATCTACCTATGTATGACATACAGGTAGATATGCCAATCTGGTTTATGCCAGATTGACATGCTTTTTATCACTTTTGCCATGTAAAGTTTGGAAAGCTTGTACTCATCATGGAAATATTGCATTCACCAGAGTCAGAAATTCTAATTTTCGTAGTGGAGAAGTGTTTTGATCCCTGTAGATGAACTCCAGCTTATGATGGCACCAACGTGTTGGTTCAGAAATAGCAGTTTTCCAGATTTGACTGTTGCTTATCCATGCGGTTAGGATATGAAGGGGTTTTGGTACTGTTGTGCCCTGGAAAAAACAAAACAAACACAAACAAAAAACCCAAAACCCAAACAAAAAACCACCAAACCCAACCCAAACCAAAAAAACCTAACTAGGTAAATTGTAATGCAGAATTCTGGTTTTGACAGTTTTCCTTGTGTGATGGTTTTAGCATCAAAGACTGAGAGACTCGAAAAGGGTTTGGTGTAGCAAGACGTTCTGCAACAATTGGATTGAGTTGCATGTTAGCTGTGGTAGCTGTACTTTCCTTGGAGTAAATGTGAAGGATAGCTTTCTACTCTTACTTGGGTACATCTTGTTTCCTGACAAGAAATCCAGTGTTCTGTGAAGTTATTTTGGCAGAGCTTCGTGACAGGTTATGGCTTATTCACTGTGATTAGCTTAGGATAATTAATACTAATAGGCTCACAAAGAGCAGCTTACTCGGTTTGGGGCCATTGGAGGCTGCAGCGGGGTTTTTTGCTGTTTGTTTTTTCCTTCTTTTTAATGTGGCAAAGTAGCATAAATGGGGCACTTTAGTTGAGTGGTCAGTGTTCTGCAGTGCATTTACAAGCTATATTAAAATAAAGATTAAAAAAAATCTCTGTGTGTGCACGCACATGTGCTTTGCTGGACTGGGGGAGGTTAGTGGAGGTTCAGTGCTGTGAATAGAAAGTCTTTCTAGCCTTGTTACTGCTGCAGCCCCCGATGGATATGCTGTTGCAGTCTCCACCCTGGAGATGGTCACTGTGTTTTAGACATTGGGGTCCCTCTTGTTTTCCCCAGTATTGGCACTCCCTCTGCAGGCATGAGGGCTCTCCAGGGGCTGTCTATGCATAGCAGTGCAGCCCTGCTGCAGCTCGTGGCAGGGGAGCGGGGGGGACTCCAGCAGCCCCCTTCCCTCTGGAGTAGAGAGGCTGTGTAGGTGGGTAAGCACCATTGCCTCGACTGAGGGAGCAAAGGAAGAGAGCTGCAGCAGGCTTATATCAGCTCATCAGGGTGCTTCAAACTGAGGTCCAAGGCCAGTGTTGCAGATGTTACAGTAGTATTGGCCCAAAGCAGTACTGTGCTTAGGGCCATGTCTGCCTAGAAGTGCACCACCGTGGTGCTGATATGCCCATCAGTAATAAACAAGTGGGCAGGGATTTTTTAAATTGTTTTTTTACCTGGTGAAGTTAGACATCAACTTTTGGAAATTAAAATACAGATGTATTCTGAAATAGCTCAATCAAAAATATTTCCCTGACTTTCTTGCTTTTGCCACGGAAAGTGCTCTTCTTGACTTAAGTGTCAGACTTGTTTTCTCTTCCATTGGAACTGAATGATAAATGTCTTGGTGACTTACTTGATGGAAAGTGTACTTTCTAGACAGCTTGACAAAAGTGTATTCAATAATTGATTAACTTGTAGGGATCAAAATGAGAGCTGACCAGAGGTTTTGTAAGGAAGCTTTTTTGTTTGTTCCTGTGATACCCAGAATACCTTGGGTATTCAGGAGATAATTGTGTTTTGGATCCAGTTAAAGCAATTGTAAGCTTCTAGGTAGCGCAGATTGCTGGTGTGCCAAATACAGATGCAACTTCCACAATGGCTTTTGTTGTAGGATTTCTACTTTTTGTTTTTATATGCTCTCTTCAGCTTCTAAATAGCTTCTCAATAGCCTTAGAAATAGAATCATAGAATCATTAAGGTTGGAAAAGACCCCATGGATCATCAAGTCCAACCATCAACCCAACACTACCGTGTCTCCTAAACCATGCCCCAAAGTGCCACATCTACGTGTTTTTTGAACACCCCCAGGGAAGGTGACTCCACCACCTTTCTGGGCAGCCCATTCCAATGCCTGACCACTCTTCCAGTAAAGAAATTTCTCCTAATATCCAATATAAACCTCCCCTGACGCAGCTTTTACATTTCCTCTTGTTCTGTCACTAATAACTTGGGAGAAGAAAATAGTTTATAATAGATGTCTAGCTCTCTTGTTCATTGTGGAATAAGCTTGTTCTTGTGTTTGTGTATTTTGCTACTTAACTTCTAATCGCTGCATTGCGTCTTACATGTCAGTGGTTCCTAAATGTATTTTAAATAGCAGATCACTTTCAGATTATTGCAGATTGGTAAGTAACTTTATTTACTTAGGGGCTAGGCTTCCTTCTGTCATCTTCCAGTGGACAGTACACATTGTTGGGGTGCAGTAATTTTTGCTTTTCTATGGAAGGGTGAAAAATACTGCACTTGATTCTGTCGTATAATCAAGTGTAGAATGTTGCATAATGGTTTTGATGTGCTTTTCTTGACCTAAGTTATTTCTCTTTGGCTTCCTGATAGCAGCTTTATAGCTAGAATATTTTAAACAATGGAGTTTACATCATGGTTCGGTTATGTTTTTGAATTAGAAAGGTTTTGAGGATGGCCTAAGATGGCTGAAGATTGCTCTCTGTGCAAGTGTCTGAATTCCTCAATACTTGTATAGCTCTCATCCTTTTGGGCAATGTCTGTGCATGTGTCCTTAAGTCTTAAAACAGAATCATGCGTTCTTTTTTTAGGTTGGTATTGTATACTCGATGAATAAAACAATTTCTGTTGAATCTTAAATGTCTTTTAGTAAGTCTTCCATCCATATAGTATATATGCCTCATCTTTAGTTGGGAACTATCTCCAGGTAAATTGAAGTTTTAAAAGGTAATCTAACGGTAATCATCAACACATATTCTCAGAACTTCTGAGAACAAACCAAGGAAATGCAGCAAACAGTATGCTGTTATTTCTTTGCTTTAATGAGATACACTAACATGGGTCCATCAGGATCAAAAAAGAAATCAGACAAGAATACAAAACCTTGTTTGAAAACTTAGTTACTGAAATAATTGGGCTGTACCCAAATTTTAAAAGGCTTTTAAATGAGGGTTATGCATTGTACCTCTGAGAAAACGGGTTCTTTGAAAATCTCTGCAGCTGATCTGAGTCCCTGTCATCTCTAAAGTAAGACTTTAACTTTGGCCTGTCTGGTACCTTGTCTTTTCAGTAAACAACTGATCTGCGTACCCACAGTGCATGTCTGTGCATGGGTAATGAAAAGGGGTGGGGGAAGGATAAAACCATTTCACAGTAAGTTTTCAAGCTGTTTTCCTAAGTAGAGTTCTCACTTAGTGATTTATTGCAGCTAAGTGATGGAGAGGTACAGCATCATAATAGGCTATTTCCTCAGGTTTTGAGGAGCTCTTCCTTATGCAACTGCCAAGTTGAAGCCGGTAACATCTGTCTAATTTGTGAGTTCCAAGAACATTGCCTGGTCCTGAGGTAGATGGGTAAAGCAGGTGGATATGTTAGGCAAAGACTTCTGATAAGTCTGAACAGAAGGCTTGGTTTGTTTTCAAAAATACACAGCAGAAAGCATTTTCACCTTGGCAAAGTCTTGTGTAACAGGACATACATGTGAATGAATGCTCTGTGTGGAGTTCTCTCAAATACCAACTATGTTATTCAAGCACCAGTCACTTCTACCTCTCCTGGATCCAGTGTAATAATTTTATCTTTTCACTCAGTTCTTTTGTCTTCCCTACAATCCCCTCCTTTCCAGATACGGAACTATAATTCCCTTAAACAAGTGAAGCTATTTCTTTTTTTTCTAATGGACTGCTTACTCATCTTTGCCAGCTTTACTATGCAGCCCAAAGAACAGGTTTTAATGCTTCTCTCTTAAAAATAGAGATGCCAAAATGCCCTGTAAATTTTACAAGCAAGAAAGTATGAAGAAAATGTTTTTGCACCCGTTTTTCTGCAGTGTATAATAAGTACGTGTGCTAGAGGCATATTGATTTATAACTAGTTAGGAGTGGCAAGGGATTGGGGCGTTGGAACCAAAACCAAACATTGTATTGCTTATTTCCCATTTTGATTTTCAAAATAGGTAATAGAATTAGCTGAAATGAAAATATTAATTTTAGCTTTTTCTTTACAGGTTTGATCTTACTATTCTATCTGGTATTTTATGGCTTCTTAGCAGCACTCTTCACATTCACAATGTGGGTTATGCTTCAGACGCTGAGCAGTGATATACCAAAATATCGTGACCGGATTTCTAGTCCAGGTAACCGTGCATTTATTTTTTCATAAAACTCTGGTTTAACAGCTAAGTTTCACTTGAGAGTTTGATTGAAGTATGAACTGCCTATGGGAAACTGTGATTATTATTCCGTTACAGGTTTCAAAGGTAAAACTTGGCGTGAGGCAAGTTATGCTTGTAGCACAAATTCAGTTGCTTTTTGTCAGTAGCTATTTGTGTGTATGTGCTAACTTTTGCTGGTTTTTCTCTAAGTTCTTTTCAGTTGAGTTTGTCTTGTACGTAGACCACAATTTTACCTGCACATCCACACAACATGCTGTTGTAGGAGTCGAATTATCATTTGATCAAATCGCTTTAAAGATACTATAAACCAGTTCTCTTGGATCAGATGAAAGGCAAGCTGTGATTAGTATCTGAAGAAAGTACAGGAGGGCTGTATTATGGGGGTGATCCGCTCAAGAGCATGTAAGGACTATGATAGGAAGGCATTTCCAGGATTCTCATTATAGTATTAGGTAGCTTTCAACCAACATGGAATGTCTGTGGATTCCAGGGGTTGCTGACCTATTATGTAGGGATCCACTGAAGAGAGAGGGTCCTGTTTTATGATGAAGCTAAATCCACATAACATTTAGCTGCCACTAAAAGTGGTGTCTTGCTTCCTGGAACTACTGCTTCCTTAGCGTACATGCCCATCGAGTCCCACTGGTGGCTGGTTCAAGGAGCTGTATGTGACAGAAAGAAAAACCCCGCACAAATAAAAATAAATAATAAGGTGGTTGACTTTGATATTTTTTCTTTTTATTTTTTCTTTCTTTTTTACTTTTTAATTTTTTTTTAAGATTGGTTTAAATATATCACAAAAATCTATCATAGGCTCTATTTTGGTGTATTTCCATATTGGAAAAAAATTAAAGATCTTCGCCCTGAAAGATTTAAAAGATGCTTCTGCGTATTTTAACTACACTAAATAGATTAGTATTTTCTAGTTACTGTTTCTGGAGAACGTGTACGTATTTGATTTATAGATGCAACTTAAATGATTGGGCCACCTGAAAATTTGATAAGATCTCAAATTTTATAATAACTAGGCTTAGGGACCAAATTTATGTTTAAAACACAACAAAACTGAATGGCTGTGCATTATTAATATTTTGGTGGACGTTAGATGGAAAAGGAAAAAAAATACTTTTTCCATTTTTTTGAAGTCCAAACTCTTAAAATTAACCAGCATCTTGCAGCTGCATCAGCACTAAAGATGAAAGAGTAATCTTTGTGTGAGCAAGTTGCAATTGGGCCAGCATGATAAATAAATGTCTCTGAATTCTGAACAGAAGTTGTTTTGATGTAGTGTTCAGGCCTTCTCTAGTAAGTGTCCTCTTCTTATAAGGGATTCTTGAGGATTTGTACTGTTTTTTCAAGCTAAGAATGGGCTAAATGCTGGAAGAAATAATAATAATAATGACATGCTTAGTTAAAAAAAGAAAGGGGAAGGAGAGAAAGAAGGGGAAAAAAAATGAAAAAAAGCAGGTGGCTTAGCTGACCATTTCTCCCCATTTCCTTCGTGGTAGTCAGAACCTTGGAAGTGGATGGAGCTGTGGGTAGCTGTGACTTAATACTGGACTTGAGCGACATTTTTTCTCTCGTGCCTCTTGCAGTTCAGGGTATTAATTTTCCTTTTTTTGAAATAAGTCATAAAGGATGTTCGTTTAAAAAAGTATGTATGCCACAATTAGTTTTTAATTTAAGAATTCCTATAACGTTTCTGAATTACATTTTTTTATTAACGATATCTTTATTAACTTTTATGTATGAGTAAAGTTGCTTATTTCTGTTTTAATGTTTCTCTTTAACTCTGTCATTTTTCACTTGCAGTGAAACATGTCATGTTCCTGGCTGTAAAACTTTAAATTATAAAAAAAATTCTACACACAAAACCTGGATGGCGTAGGTCAAAGGTTTTACTCTTGTGTTAAATGTACTTGCAAATCTCACAATTGATTTATTTTATAATTGGTATTTGACTTGCATTGTACCCTGGATATAATAGTATCAATCAAATCCAGATGATTTAAAAACCTTTCTTTTTCCTCTTGGAATTGTAAGATAATGTAATCTCTGTTACAATCCTAGATGTGATCCTATGTTGAGGCTGCTAATTCTGTTCCTCTGGAAGAGCCCAAATCCTGCATCTCTCATAGTCTATGCATCAGTCCTTCAAATAGCTTTTTCTGTAGAATTTACACTGTAGTCTCTAGGCAGACTGTGATCCAGTGGAATTGGAGCAGTCCCTTCCTCTTAGGGTGTTTTTGAAGTCCCCCTGAAGCAATAAATCTCTTCAAATTATTGTTTCATTCACTGATGACTAGTTTAGGTACTTTGTCATATTTGCTTTGAAAAACAGCATCTAAGTCCTTCATTTACAATATAATTCTATAGATAATAACAACCTCTTCTCCCCCAAAACCCCTTAGTGTGTAAAACCCCTTCAGCGAATTTTCAGCCCTGTTACTAATGATCTTGTATTTTGCTGAATTCCAGTTCAGTGTGGAGGCCAGATGATGACTGTAATGATGCAAACTAATTTGCAGTCAAAAATGGTATTTCTAGTTTTATATGGACTGTCACTCATTAAGACATTTAGTTGTGGCTTGTCTGGAAATAATTAACTGTTGCTAATGCAGAAAGGAGAATTTGTGATTTATTGGAAATCCTACAAAAAAGGTAGAGTGAAAAAGCATTAAATTATATCTGGTTTTTTTTTAGAATCTGAAAGATGTTTGTGATAAATTTCTAGTATATACCTTTATTATTTCCCAATTTGGAATATTTGCAATAATTTCTGCTTTTGGATGAGAAGCTAGGTCACTTCTATAGGTGAATCCTTAATAGATCTGGACTGCTTAATTGTACTTTCTGTATGCTTTCCAAAAGCTCACTGTGACTGATGAACTACAGTAACGTATTAAGAATCCAACATAAAGACAATTTATCTTACTTTCTTCCCATTGTAGTCTTATCTTCTAAGATTAGACTTACATTATCTTCTAAGTGTTTATTTTGTATAAAGAAGGCCTGATTTTATTTTTATTTTTTAATTTTGGGAGATGAGTTTTGTTTTCTGCCTTAAATTTTATTCATTTGGGAATCTAGTTTTAATTGGTTTTGCCAGAGGATAGGAAACTATGTGGCATCCCAAGCTGATACGATTAGTTGCTGCTGTAATTGCAGCTTCTTCCCTTATGCCAAATTTGATGTCAGTCAAATCATTTTAATATTCTAACTTAGAAGAAAACTAATCAGATAAAAATAGGTTGGGTTGTTTGCTTTGGGGTTTTTTTTTCTCTTTTGTGGAATTACAATGTCAGTTCAGAGCTATACTTGGAGAGACAGATGCATGGACACTCATCTGTTAATCACAACTGCAGTGCTTTTATCTGTTCTAATTATTTATATTAAATAAGAGTTACCTTAAGGCAGTGCGAATAAAGCAATCAATCATACACCCTTTTCTGAACAGATTTAATCTTTTCTGCCGTATCTGGTGGTGTAGCGCTATTTCATCTGTGATGAAATATCTGTGGTGAATGATAGTAGCATTAGGTATCCGTGTTAGTGACAACTCCTGATGGTACAGGGCTGTATGTATTAGCAGAGAGTGTGCCTTTTGCTTTCACCTGCTACAAAAAAAA
>VZTV01044217.1:0-10743 GCA_013400875.1 Anhinga rufa | reverse complement strand
TTCTGTGATTCTGTGACATACTTACAGTTCCATAAGCTTTATGTTATCTGTGGATTTAATAAACATAGCCTTGATTTGATTATGTAATTTATGTCATTAACAAATCAGAGTGAAGTAAACTATGATTGCAATTGTACAGGGAACAAGTGACATCTTTACTTGGCTATCCACCAGTCAACACTCTTCTCCAACAGTAATTTTACTTTTGATATGTCTCCCTAGTTTGCTTACAAGAATACATTGTAAGGCAATGTCAATAGCCTTAGTGAACACAAGATATATGATCAACCCCATTCCTGGAAACATTCCAGGTCAGGTTGGACGGGGCTCTGAGCAGCCTGATCTAGTTGAAGATGTCCCTGCTTGTGGCAGAAGGGGTGGACTAGATGACCTTTAAATGTCCCTTCCAACCCAGACTATTCTATGATTGCTGCTTCTTTGTCTACATGTCTACATTTTTTCATAAAAGAAATTTAGATTGGTTTGAAAGATATCTTCTCCTTGGCAAATTCATCTTTGCTTTCGATTTTCCTTCTTGTTATCTTCCAAGTGCTTGCAAGTCACTTCTGATCATTTGTTTTAGATTTTTTGTAGGATTTGAAGGGAAGTTGACCTGTCTGTAAATTTATACTTTATTTTTTCCTCCCTTTATATAGTTACACATTAAGATTCCTCCAGCAACATCTTATACGTCCTTCACAAGTTCTCAAAAACAACTGCTAATGTTTCTGAGACTGCTTCAGCCCATACTTAGATCAGGATCAGAAGTCCCAGACAAAATTAAAACTAAAATACTGTCAAATACGATCTGTTTCTGTTCTAGGTTGAGCTGTTATCCATTGGTGCTAACAATGAGTTTGCCACTCATTGTTATAAGTAACATAAGTTACATAAGTAACCTTTATAATGAATAGTGAAAAAAACCCATCCTTTACCTTTTCAGTTTTCCTTGCACCATTTAGTGATAGCTATTGCTTTTCATTCAATAAATTTCTAACACTTCCCTTTGGGCCTTCTATTGCTACTAATCCAGTCAAAGAATGATTTCTTCTTACCTTCAGTTTCTTTTGCTAGCTACATTTCATTCTGCATTTTCCATTCAGATTTTGCTCCTACCTGTTCCTGATGCCCTGTATGTGTGCTTAATGATCTGTGCTTGCCTCTTCTTTTTCTATACCCAATGTTTAGAGTGAATAAAAACTTCATAATTTAGCCAAAGGTCTTTAATACTTTTTCTAACCTTTCTCTTCACTGAAATACTGTGTGATTTCTTGGGAAAAGACAACTTCTCCTGCATTTTTTTTTTCTTTTATGAGATTTTCCTTACCATTTATGTATATCAAAATCTCCTGGGTTTAGTAGTTATTAGTGGCACATGGACAGAAAGACAGAGAGAAAGAGAACAAAGTTTAGGAAGCTGTACTGGAAGTATCCCTGAGGGATCCCTCTGCTCGTAAGAATGCAGTCCTACCCTACCTAGCCAGCTGAGTCAGGTCTATACAGTTACAGAGATTCCTGCTGCTGCAGTAACCACTTTGGAGCTGCAGCTCCCCAAAGCACTTGGCATCAACAAATGAAAACAGCTACAGCCTGCTGAAAACAGCATGTTCGGTTTTGCATTCAGTGTGTAAACTGTAAGCTGGTTTCAACCATATTTTGTTACCCTTTGAAATGTTTCCTCAATAGTAGGTTGCACCATCTGTTGCACTGTTTGCCTGCATGTTTTGCTTGTTAAACTGCTCCCCCAGCAACACACAAAAGAGGAAAAACAGCGGTGATGCCTTTCAGGAAGATCTCTCTGTCCTCCGCCTACCTCCGCCCACGCCAGTGTTGCACTGCACACAACAGATGCTCCTCTAGTCCTACCTCACACTTATTTATTTTAGGACCTAAGGCAAAGTCTGCTATAAAACCTCAGAGGCTTTAGAATCTGGCCACCTCTTCCCTTGTGAAGTCTATAGGTATATTTTATGTGCTAAGGCCGGAACACCACATGTGCCAAAGAAAAATGTTAAGATGGATCACCTCAAGGTTCACCATAGAGCATGAGCTCTGCCACAGCTAATCCTGAACACCCATTTAAATATGGGAGGAAGTCCAATGTTGATCAGATGTTAAAAAACTTCCTTTTGTCAATAAACCTACATTCAGAATTATACTTACACCACACTAGTAGGTACTCTGTCTCCTGGCTAAATGCTGATATATTGTCATGACAGGAAGAATACTCTGTCTTGGTACAGGTAATGAAGCAAGTCTTTTCTTTCTTTTCCATCAGTTGCCCTTCATCCTTAGTATCTAAGCAGCAGGAAAACATTATCTCAGTTTTTCTTCTTTCCTTCTTTCCTGATGTGTTTATTAAACCTGAGCAAATAACATACAATGATTTTACATGAAATATTCTCTGAAATGTGTTGATAAAGCCTTGCACTATACTGTATAATCCCAAATTATTCACTTCATGAACTGGATGAATGATGGGAGGAAGGGGAAACCCAGTGAATAATGCATTCAAATATGACTGTAGAATGCTCTGTGTAAATTATGCAACCCAAACATATTCAGCCAGCTCTGCTCTGAATAACATGACATAGTTTCCTTGTGGCTTTAAGCCACCTCAGCAACAGGGGCCATGAACTCATTGAATAGGAAACGTTTTTTCAGGAGGTACATTTGCCTTGAGAGAGCAAGGCCTCTGTCCAACTCCTATCGAGAAACTTCATACTGCAGGAGTACAAGATTTGAATAGCCTTTACAGAGAAACGAACATTTTTTTTCCTGTGCCAGCTTCTGCCCAAGGGTCATGCCCATGGCACGGGGTGATAGGATTCATGTGATAGGTTAATCTGACTCTCTAATTTCTCCCTACAGCTGCTATCTTAGAAACGTTGCTTTTCCTTGAATTCCCACACAGGAGGTTGTCATATAGGCAACCATAAATATTAACCTGCTACCCAGTCCTGGATAGTAAATCAGTTCTAAAAACTCTGCAAGGTCACCACAGCTGAAGCTTGATGGCAGCATCTAAAACATTTCTCAGGGAACAGGATGGCATTCAACAGATGACGGAGAGATGTCCATATATGAACTGCTCCCTCTAGGTTTTCTGTGTAATAAACAGAGAAAAGCAGCATTTCTACAGTGAAATTAGTCTCATTCTGAGTAGATATTTGAAACAGATCGGCTCATTTTCTAAAATGCCTATTACTCTCCATTGGCTGCAAACAGAAGCTGGGATAACTTGTCTCTGATGCAGAGACTAAACATGTGGACATGTAAACTGGAGTGAGATGAATCCCACCTACAAACCTGGCTTCACACAGAGGCAGGTGCAGACTCCATAATAGAGTTATGTCGTAGAGTGTGGGAGCACATACCACACCAGCTGGTACTAATGTTCCCCGAGCTTCCCTGGGAAATCTGTCCCAGTATTTCTGTGTCTAATATGGTGAACCAGATACCAAGAGAAGATCTGGCCTCTTGGAGTTTATTTCCTCCACTACAAGCTTTTCCAGGTGGCTGAGCCCCAATCAAATATTTATAGAACTAAATATTTCTTTTCTCTGTGGGAGGGAAACAGTAAAAGTACAGATCCTAATTTGTTTTTGCAGAGGGCTGGAAATAATGACAAACTGGTCATTAAAACTAAGCCTCTTTTTCTTTTTTTCTGTTCTCTCATTCTTTGCAGATGCAAATAAACTTTCCAAGGACAAATCTGAACCCATAAGTTTCTTTCTCATAAGAACGTTAGCAGGTGAGTAAGGTTGTTTCAGGAAACCTGCACTGCCTCTTCTACGGTAAATATTTCTTGGATTATTATCCGTAGAATTTGGTAGCTCCCAGGAGTCCCCATCACTGACCAGGACCCCACATAGTAGCATCTGCACAAACACAGACAAAAAATAGGCCCTCTTTCCAAAATGTTTGTGTTCTAAAACAACAGACAAAACCAGACAACTTCTCTTCAGAAAGTGAGGTTATTTGAGATCCATTGTCTGTAAAAATATATTGTAGATACAACTATTTTAATTAATGAATTTATGTTAGGAGACATTCCCAGGCACAGGAACTCATCTTACAGGGCTAATACTTTTCTGGGCATGTTTTTGTTCCATGTCAACTGAATTAATAAAAAATAATTTATGGACAAGGTTCAGGTGGATGTAGCCACCCTGTTTTGGAGAAGAAGAACATACATGGTACAGATGTGGGCTGTTCCACATCAGTATCAAAATTCAGTCCTAGGTGTATTTTATTTACTAAAAATGACATAGCCTTATTTCATCTATTCCTCACATCATTTTCTAACTAAAACACAGATTTTTTTAGACTTTCAAGAAGTGAAGAAGAGCCCATCCAGGAGAACATCAGTCATGGTTACACAGGCAATTTCTTTCTCATTGAGTAAATGACTGTATTACAAAGCCACTCACAAGGATCTCCAGCTGTGGTGACCCTGGTTAGACACCAGGTGCCCACCAAAGCCGCTCCGTCACTCCCCCTCCTCAGTAGGACAGGGGGAGAGAAAATATAATGAAAGGCTCATGGGTCAAGATAAGGACAGGGAGATCACTCAGCAATTACTGTCACGGGCAAAACAGAGTTGACTTGGGGAAAATTAGTTTAATTAATTATCAATCAAATCAAAGCAAGGTTTTGAGAAAATGAAAACTAAATCTTAAAACACCTTCCCCCCACCCCTCCCTTCGTACTCCCCCCCCACCAGCAGCGCAGGGGGACAGGGNAGTCCTGCCAGCAAACCTGCTCCAGCGTGGGCTCCTCTCTCCACAGGTCCTGCCAGGAGCCTGCTCCACTGTGGGCTTCCCATGGAGTCACAGCCTCCTAAAGGCATCCACCTGCTCCAGCATGGGGTCCTCCACAGGCTGCAGGTGGATATCTGCTCCACCATTAACCTCCATGGGCTGCAGGGGGACAGCCTGCCTCGCCGTGGTCTTCACCACAGGCTGCAGGGGAATCTCTGCTCTGGTGCCTGGAGTACCTTGTCCCCCTCCTTCTTCACTGACCTTGGTGTCTGCAGAGTTGTTTTTCTCACATATTCTCACTCCTGTCTCTGGCTGCAACTGCGCAGTTTTTTTTCCCCTTTCTTAAATATGTTATCCCAGAGGCGCTACTATCATTGCTGATAGGTTCGACCTTGGCCAGCAGAGGGTCTGTCAGTCTTGGAGCCGGCTCTGTCAGACACAGGGGAAGTTTCTAGTAGCTTCTCACAGAAGCCACCTCTGTATCCCCCCTGCTACCCAAACCTTACCATACAAACACAATGTACCAGCTTTCAAACTCACAAGGAGATGAGCCACACACATGCTGAAGACTGTTTTGCCAGCTGAAGCGCCTCCTGTTGCATGTCATTTCCTCAGGGATACTGCTTGCCTCAAGGTGCAGCACTACAGACCTGCATAATTCTGATATTGGTCAAAAAATCCTCTGACGAATTATTTTTTTCTGACTGAGAAACTTACAGTTCATTTTTCTATAGCAGTTCAATATAAGGAAAAAGTGGTTTAATAATCTTTGGAATAAGTTACTTTTTCTCATACATTTTTTTCAGCACTGGCTACCAATAGTCTTTACATAGATCTAAAAAGCCTGCTCCTAATAGCATATGAGGACAAAGGGCTATATCTTCCCTAGTAGTCCCAATTTCATTGTCATATCATCTAAGTGAATGAGTAATTCAGTTCAGTGCCACCCACCACTGCCAGACACTTTCAAAAAATTCACTGAAAAGAAGTTATCACAATATGTAAATTAGATAGAAAACAGTCCAGTTTTCTCATAACATTTAGAGTATGTTGTACTTTTTCTAGGTCTCTAACTGGAATTTTGGGAGTTTAGGAAAATAGATTATTTTAAAAATATTCTACAATCTTCAGGGGGAAAAAAAAGCTTAAGTTTGAGCTTAGTGTAGGTAGGACCTAACATTTATGCATTCATTCTTTGTACGCAACCTGCTGAAAAGATGAAACTAAATTATACTTTTACAGAGAGTTTTTTTAAGCAACAAACGATGAATGTTTGGAGAGGTAGTATCAGCAGAACTTTCATTATGAATTACTAGATCCAGCTTATTCCAATACTACAGTAACAACAACTAAAAGATATAGAATATCGCAAGTCAGAACATGGACAAGAAAGAGACCCTGGTCTCTTTTTCAGTTATGAAGGGTGACATTAGAAGTCTGTTCCTACCAAGGCCCTTTTATGTCCACAGAGGAGGTTCAGGATGTCTACTTAGCTGAAAGATACTGGCATTGGTGCTGAGAGAGGGGAGGATAAAGACAGACAGAGAGTAGAAGAAAATTAAGTACTGGATTCACCTCATCTAACTTCAGAGGTCTACAATGGCAGGTCCATCTAAACTAGTTGCCTTCACACCCATTATAGACTGGAAAGGAACAGACAGTTGTAGGTACCAGCTGTCATATCACATGAACCCCACCAGACTGATCAACACAGTCTGAACAAAATGATCATGATTTGACCAGCAGGGAGCTGAGCTAAGCAATGACCTGTCAGGTTTTTTGTAGCCATCAGGGAACAGCACAGTTTAAGATACCATATGAAAGAGAAGAATGAGGTGCCATGGTGTTCAGGTGAAGCCTTTCCAATGCTTTTACGATATAGCAACTGACACCTCAGGAAACAAAAACACAGCATGGAGGATCTGAGCAATAAAAAACAATACGTGTGTTGGTGAATGCAGATCTGAGTTTCTCAGGGGATTTTCAGAGAAAAAATATTTTAAAAAATTGAAGGACTATTATTCCCATTCTTAAGATTTTAAAATCATGAGCTTGAAAAAAACACACAGCTCAAGCATTGGCAGGTGCCATGTCTGATTTCTGTTTAGATTTCACACTGTGCTTTAACTGTCACATAATGAAATAATGTATCTGTTAAAAGCTCATTGATTTTATTTACCTTTCTGACAAGTGGGAATTCAGTGCTACTCTACCGCCCTGTAGGACAGTATTTGCATACAACCTTTTGTGGAATTTCATTCATTTTGATTTATGAGAGTTCTGAAATCGTTGCACTCATGTTGATAGCAGCAAGAAAATATCAGTCACCATAAACAGTCAAAACTTATGCTGAAGAAGAGACAACATTAATTTCATCCAAGCAGTTTTATTTCAATTTGAATCATCTTTCCCAAGGCAAACCACACAGTCCTCACAAATATCCCAAAGATCCTGGGGTAAGTAAACCAACAAACAAGAAGAGACAGGAATTACAGTAGCCTCCATTTTATCTCCCTCTTTTTTTTTTTTCCCCAATACAACCTGAGCATATAGAAAATTTAATTTAATTTAATTAAGGATTGGAGCATTCGTGTTACACTATAATTGCCAGGAAGCAGCAGGATCCAGCTGCTCCCTAAGGGATGGAGGCCAGGAGCTGAGTGTGATAAACGTGGTGGGGAAGGTGCCCAGCCACCCCAAGGGGTCCCAGCAGTCATGTGGGACAAGAGGAGAAAGAATTGGGCTCAGGTCAACCCTGATGGATGCCAGAAGTTGTGCAGCATGGGGGAGGAGGGCAATGGAGGATTAGGATCAAGCCCAGTGAGGGGAACCAGGGTCAGACACATCCCTGAGATGGCCTGGCAAGAGTATGGGGACAGGAATGTTGGCCTACTGCTTGGCAGGGCCCATGGCTGGTCAGGGCAGGGTTGTGGAGACCTGGAAAACGATATCTTATGGTGTCACTGGGGCAGGGACTGATGGCCCTGGGGGGCTGAAATGGGGTCCTGGGCCATGGGCAGGGTGGGGAGAAGCCCCGGGGGTGGGCAGGGCCATTAAAGCCTAGCAGGGCCCTCAAGGCCCTGACAGTAATTAACTATTGTAACGCTACTTTTGTTTATGAATAATCAGTCAAGTCAAATATGTCAGGTATAGATTACACACATGTGGAAAATTGCTAAAGAAATATATTTTCTGACAGATGTCTGAGTAGCTAATGCATTATTCCCCTTCAGTACTGATTATATATTATCCAGGAGACTGGATATTCCAAACCTGATGAGATTTAAAGGCTAATGTTTTCTAACTGGAGAGAGAGGAGGAAAGTTCATTTAGCGTGATGCCATTTCTAAAATTGAGCTTTAACTGTTAAGCCTACTTAGCCAAATTCTCAGGTTAAATATAAAAAAGATTACCTTTTTTTTTCAGTCTCAGCCTTAAGCTGACAAAATCAGAAAATATAAAGTCTGAATTGGCACTGCTTTCTTAAAATATTTCTGAAAAATTATCAGGGACACCTTTTCTTTGCAAGTTTTCTTCACCTTCTGTAACCATTCTGACACCATGGGTGCCACGCAAACACCTAATATACAGACGTACAGGGGAGAATGGACTGGAAATGTGGATTTGGGGTGTAGGACACAGGGCTGTTACTATATCCCTCAGTGCACTTACATACCAACTGCAGCAGTGGGTGAAGGTCAGAGGATCTGACCTGTAAAACCTGGGCAAAGAAAGCACTGCTGTGGCCTCACGCTAATATGTTCAAGCAGAACAAATCTTCATGCAGAAAGTCACTTTCTTTGTACTATGGGGAAGAGGATGGTGTTAAGGCTTGTAGTACTAATATCGTAGTCTTAAGGAGCACTGAATGGTATTTCTGAGTGGTTTCTTTCTTAAGTAGCAAAAATGACCCTTTACCCAGAATTTTCACTTTTTAGTAGCATACAGTGGGGATCTGTTTTGCTGGTTTAAAACCTTCAGAAGATGCTGAAAATTCTTGCCTTCAGATGATCAACTGCAGTGGACCTTTGATTCTCCATTGAATGAGGGATTACAGCACAGCTGTGATGTACTGCTGAAGAGAAACTGCCAAACACCTGAAAACAACATTGTGCCTCAAACTCATCCCTAACTGCTGCGTGAAACACAAGCATTTTTGTTCACATTAACCTCTTTATGCATGAACCTTGCCCAGCACATGTCACCACTTTTGAAGGCTCACAGGTTTAACATAGAAGAGGATTCTTCTTTGAAATAAATGGAATGACAAATTAACTCTGTCTGAAGAACCCCTTGCCACACTGAAGACTGCTGAAGCCCCACCTCTTCAGGAACCATAGACTGTTTCTTGTCCTTCACTTGATGTGATGATAATTATATACCTGTCACCTTACCTACTTTTAGCATGCAACTTGCACATTTTCCTCAACAACCTACCACTTAGTTCTCTTCCACTTTTTAAACAGTGCTGACTGGTATTTTTTAATTAACACTTGACAGTTGAAATTTGCATTCCAAAAGCCAGATGAAGGTACTGGAATTGGATTGTCTATTATTTTATAGCGCAGAGCATCCTACTTGCACACAACCCTATTTAGCGAGCATGTCCTTACCAGGACCTTCCTAGTCCCTAGAGACGTTGTTTGCAAGGGTTTAAGGCTACTTCTCTGAGAGCATCATGAAGCGGCATTTTATGGTTTAATGATTAGTTAATGGAGTATAAATAAGCATGCTGAGGGATTTTTGTAACTCTAAGAGGACCATTGTTCTTGTCTGATCCGTTATTCATTTGTAAATGCCAGCTCACAAAATTGCTATGAGCAGATGGACAAACTGAGTAGTTTTGGCAGTTTCAAGATTTAGGGGAGAAGTGACCCAGGGAAAGACCTGAAGAATGGATTGCTACAACTTTTAAAGAGTTACAGTATACTCCTCAGTTTTCTGTAAGAGGCTCTGAGACCTGTTAGAAGTTCTTGGCTTCACATGCATTTAGTTAGACAAATTTTCGCTTCATATCCAATGACTTCAGTAGATTTTGTGCTTGACAGTGGTATAAGTCAAGTCATTTCTGATTAAGCTCTACAAGCTAAAGCTTTAACTCAGCTCCAAGTAATGCTTCTTTTGAAGAAGTGAGGCACATGTGCTTAAAGCTAAGCCTCTAGCTTTTTAAGGGTTTTCCATAAAATTCCAGTGATAATTAATCACTGCAGGTATCTACAGAACCAAACACCTTGTATTGCCTTTAAGACCAGTAATAGCATAAAATTGCAATTACGATAGAATAGCAAAGATGGAGCTTACAAAGTCACCTCTTCTCTCTGTAGCATGAATTACAAAGTTAAGGAGCACATTACTGAGCAAATTCCTGGGCTGACAGATATTTTGAGAAAATGTAAATAACAAGTTCACAAAATGTATTTGTGAAATCTCATCTTTTCACCTTATTTCCTAAGGATTCAGCTTCTTTTTTTATGCATTCTTTCCTATGGGTGCTATATGACATCTGAAACACATCAGCAGCAGTATAGCTGTGAGGTTAGAGTTCAGGTCACACATCCAAACCAAGAAGCAGCTACTGGCCATCTGTAAAAGAAATACCACAGACAGCCTAGAAAAATTGCATCCTCTATGTCACAAGCCT
This sequence comes from Anhinga rufa, assembly GCA_013400875.1. Taxonomy (NCBI): domain Eukaryota; kingdom Metazoa; phylum Chordata; class Aves; order Suliformes; family Anhingidae; genus Anhinga; species Anhinga rufa. The sequence goes on along the minus strand of VZTV01044217.1, from coordinate 339 downwards.
TATTTGAATTCTTTATATTAATTGTATCTTTTGGATCAAAATCCAGTAGAATTTCTACTGTACTGCTTTTACAGAACTAGATAATGCTGATTGGATTTGTTTCTTTTAAAAATTAAAAGAAGAGTAGTCCAGTTTATGTTCACTGCAAGAGGATTTCACAGCAGCAAAAATGATGTAAATATAATTAAAAAAAAAAAAAAAAATGTTAATTTTGACGTTGCTCCAGGCACCAGAGGAGAGATTTCCCTGCAGCCCATGGTGCAGCCCATGGTGATGCAACTTGTCTGCTTGAAGCACAAGGACCATGTTGGAGCATATACCCACATTGCAGCCCATGGA
>VZTV01044212.1:11701-23881 GCA_013400875.1 Anhinga rufa | reverse complement strand
CCCGCCCCGCGGTACCTGCAGGCGGGAGCGGCCGCTCCTCACGCCGCCGTCCCTCACGCCGCCGGCTGCCGAGGGCGGCGGTTTCGCTTCCCGGCAGGCGCCCTCGGCCCGTCCCCCGGTCTGCGGTGCGGGCACAGTCACCACAGCGGAGCCGAGCCGGGGCCCGCGGGGCGGCTCCCGGGCGGAGCTAGCCGCTGTCCGGCCCCGGCCAGTGCGGCCCCGCCGCCCCAGAGAGCCCCGTCCCGGGGGAGGGGAGCGCCGAGGGCAGCGCGGGGACCGACCCCGCTCCCCCGGCGCGGGGGGAAGCTGCAGCCACCCGGCCCCGCGGCCGCAGGACTGCGCGGGAGATCCCGCCCAGGCTGAGGCGAGCCCCCATCTTCCCCGCTGCGGCCTGAGGCGGCAGCTCGGGCCGGCCCGGGCGCGGGACAAACGGGAGCAGTGTTGCCTCCCGAGAGCCCAGGCAGGCGCCCAGCGCCAGAACTGCCCCCCTGCAGCCACCTGCTCCAGGCCGACAGCGAGCGAGGAGCTGCCTCGCTCCCTCCAGAGACTCCAAGCTCTCCTCCCCAGCCAGCTGGAGACAGACGCGTCTGTAGGTCAGATTCCCCAACAACTGCAGCGAGCATCACCGTTTCTATGCTTTAAAAGCCACGAATCCTGACCAGACATCCGCAGCACCAGACCACGTGCGATTCCTTCACGGTAATGTCTTGCGTCCTCCTTACCGCTCCCACTCCTGTGCATGCTCCCGACTGCGTGCACTGGGCCTGGGACACGAGCACGACTGCACAGCGGGGGATGCTGGCACGGGGCTAGAGACTGCCAACCGCGGGCAAAGCCTTCACCTCGGTGAACCCTGGGTGGTCTGGGCGGCCGTCACAGGGGCCGAGATTTCTTCCATAAATTCCCATTCAGAGACAGAAAATACCTAACGTTACTAAGAGAAAACACTCTGTCCCTCTGCCTGACAAAGACAGGCAGATCAACGTTTCTTGAAACTCAGCATTTGTTTATTCAACACATATTCTGTTCATGCTGCCCCCAAGACACTGCTATGGGGCTATAAACCCATCCTTCCACATGACCTTTTGCACATGGCATACAATCCAACGAGTAAGAGAATTAAGCTTTGGCATCCTCAGCACAACTTAGAGGTGGGTAAAGAAGCTTATTTTAATTTCAAGAGGATCTACAGCCTGTCTTCTGAGACCACCAACACCCCCTCCCCTACAAACAGTGAATAAGCAGCACAGGAAGAACTACACCCACGATTGAGTTTATTAAATTAACTTGCAGCAGCCTGGGAGTTCACTTACATCCCAGCTACCTCTATAGTCTTTCATCCTCTGTGAAACAGCGAAGGCAGAAGAAGCAATAACAGCACAGTAAGTTAATGTTGCCACGATTCTTGCACTGAAAAGCAAGAGAAAGCATTGAAAGGATTAGGAAAACAGAATGTAACTAACAGAGCCATAGCGATCAATAGTTGCAAGTGGCAGTAACCAGATGAAATGAATGCAAACATTTACAGGGATCACTAAAATGGCCAATGATCCTTTTGGGTCAGTGCTGATTAGATCAGTACTCATAAGGACCTAACAAGCAGGACAAAGGTATGCCAGGGACATTCCAGCTGTGAATTTTATTCGCAAATGAGTGGAATTGTGCTTCGGTATTTGATCCTCAACTCATCTCTCAGGGAAGAGGTGAACATACCAAGCAGAGCCAGGGCACTGCGCATAACGACACTATTCATTTGACATCAACAAAATAACTGCAAGCCCATGAGTTCTGTCAAGACAAACATCACTTGCTTTTTCCTTCCTTGATCCCAATGCAGGCTGGGCAAGCCTCATAAAATTTTACAAACATCTAGCACAGACAGCCTGGAACAGAGCACGTCACCAACACTGCCTGCAACAGCACAAATCCAGAACAATTTCACTGCAGCACAAGCAAGCAATCGGAACGATGTCGTTCGTTCTTCAGGAGACAGTTCAACGACAAGACGCCAAAGGACACTGGTGGTGGTCCTGCTGGCCTCCTTGTTCACTGCAGTGGGATTCTACACAACAGCAAAGGTCTGTAGTTCAAATCAGGGGTCAAAAGAATCTGTTCCCAACTAAAACAGGCAGCAGAGAGGCACCTGACTCAGTCAGGAGCAGTTTCTTCAACCATTCTGTATTATTACGCTGCCAAAGTGGTTCCTAGTCACTCCAAGTATTTTATTTTAAGCCCTCACCATACCCACACATACCACATTTTAACTGCTTGCTTCCAAGGGAACTTCAGGGACACAGTGGCATTAAGAAAAGTCACATCAAGCAATTAAACATTTAGATTGATCCGTTACCACTACTGTAAAGCTCCAAGGTTTACTTTTGTATATCCTCACACTAGGAACATCAACAGAGATCCAAACAAGTTGGATGTAACAGCTAAATTAAGTCAGCTTATATTGGCTTAAGAACTTCTGCTGTGGCTATGCAGCTGGGTTTTAGCAGTGCTGCTTTCTTACACTACACCTGTGGGCATTCTCCCTACAGAAATAAGGCTTGACAGGGTTTTCCCCCCTTTCCTGACACAAGCAGTGTTTTTGTGAAACCAGCACATGTTGAATAGCTAAATGCCTGGCCGATGCTTACCTACACAATTAGGTATTGTTCCCTACCCCAGTTTCCCTACCTGCAAAGCAGAAATATATACTTCTGTATTCATAGAATCATAGAATGTCCTGAGTTGGAAGGGACCCACAAGGATCATCGAGTCCAACTCCTGCCCCTGCATAGAACAGCCCCAAAATTCACACCATGTGTCCGAGGGCATTGTCCAAGTGCTTCTTGAATGTTGTCAGGCTTGGCGCCGTGATGCCTCCCTGGGGAGCCTGACCCCAGCACCTTCAAAAGCTTTTCCCCAGGGGACCTTACTAAGTAGTTCCCTGTGCAACCTGAATTCTGCTCTCCTCATACCCAGAGTTGAGGTCTTGCTGGCAGTTTTCCTCCTGATACCGTAGATTTTAAACTTGACTGCTTCATGGCCACTGTGGCCAAGGCAACCACCCATCACCACTTCATCCATGAGACCCTCTCTATTAATAAGCAACAAATTGAGGAAGGCACCTTTCCTGGTCAGTCCCTTAGTACCTGTACCAGGAAGTTATCATCCAGATGGTTTAGGAATCTTCTGGACCTGTTTGTACCAGCCATGTGGTATTCCCAGTTGACATCAGGCAAGTTGAAGTCCCCCATAAGGACAAGGGCAGATGACTTAGAGGCATCCCTTAGTTCCTTAAAGAATAACTCATAAGTGTCATCATCCTGGCTGGGTGGTCTATAGTAGACTCCCACGACAACATCCACTTTATTTGTCTGGCCCTTAATCCTTGCCCAGAGGCTCTCAACTGTGCCATCGCCAGCTGCAAACTCTGTGCGTTCCAGCTCCTCCACCACATACCATGCCACCCCACCGCCTCGCCTGCCCTGCCTGTCCCTCCTGGAGAGCCTGTAACCATCCATCATGGCACACCAGTCACAGGACTCATCGCACCAGGTTTCACTACGCCAATGATGTTGTATCTCTGGGACTGGGCCAAGGCTTTTAGCTCCTCTTGCTTGTTCCTCATGCTGTGCGCATTTGTGTAGAAGCACTTCAAGTGCGGTTCATCGTACCCCTCGCCACATGGAGCAGTCTGAAGAATCTCACTAGCACACAGCTTCTCGAACTTTGGTGTGCCATCCTGTTAGTCTTTGATAATAGGCAACAACTACGATCAAATACCTCTGACCAAGACTCAAAGCTGCTAAGTTAATTACCAAAGCTAGTATTCATGCCAATAAGCTCAAATTCAGACTTACCCATCACTTTTCTTTTTCCTCAGCAAACAGTAAGACCCCAGGATGGCACAGCAGCAGACACAGGCACGCGCTCTCACTAACAGGCTGCAGTGTAATTTCTCTCAAGGATACACACAATTCCTACAAATATATTCACTATTAAATGTAAGCAGACCAGAAAAGCAGCAAGACACACACTAAATAAGCCTTTTTTGTTTACCATCATATAAGGACCACCTTGTAGCTTTTGTCCCGCCCAGCTCCCAGGTGAGGCTAGGAGCCATTACCCCTAACTGCTGCCAGCTGGCTGTGGTGCCCCAGGCTGCCTTGTGCCATTTCAAACCCCGAGGAGGCCCTCCCTGGCTCCCTGCACACCTGAACTCTGTGCACGCCAGCTCCGGTTTCTAGCAGGAGTCCTGCCGGAGACTTTTGCCTATCCCATGGCATTTTATTATCTCAACTCCAATTCGCACCAGTTCAATACCCAGCTCTACCACTTACAGGTCTCTATCCTTGTCCACTCTGAATTTTGGCTTTCTACATAGACTGCTTGTACTGGGCCCGAAAGTCCTCCCATGGAAATACATATTCTAATCTCTCCCATTTCTTCAGAAACGAGTTTATCATCTACTCCTCAACTCAGGCAGTCTCTTACTTTCAACTAGCTTCCCCACTACTCAAGCAAAATCCTTGCCTTCTCAGCAGGTCTCTTCTAAGAAGCTCCCTGGTAATAGTGCCTTCTATTACCTATACATAAAACCCTACTAAATGAGAAAAATAACCCTAGTATAAGGACTAATACTGAATTTTACCACATGATAAAGATTTTTTTGCTTTCAGAATAGTTTTTCCAGAATAGTTCAGAATATTTCAGAATACTTGTTCCAATAAATTGTTAATTCACAAACACTGGGGTTTAATACTATCTCATAACACAGCATTTGTACAAGTCCCGCTTCTTGATGTGGAAAAACATGCAGTCAGGCCCATTTAGTTGTTTATTGTTTTCCAGATCTCATTCCACAGGCCTTGCTCATACAAAGAGCAGCACTGTCAGATCAGCCCTTGTTTAGCCACTGAGACTAAGAGTCTAGAAAAGCTCCTTTTTGGAGAAGGCAGTTTCCAAGGCTTGATCTTTTGTGGCTAACACAGAGCTAGCTAGAGAGCCCAGCCACACTGCAAACCCACAGTGCCTAATCACAGCACAGAAGATACAAATTCGTAGTTCCCAGCACTAGCAGATGATCTAACATAGAAGAGTAATACCATCTCAGCCACTATGTGACAAACGTAATCACTAGAAATCAGACTAAACCCATGAAATTCTGCCCCTCTCCCCCCCCCCCAGCCCCCTCAGCTCACCAAAAGGATTTGCAGAATTGGCTGAAGCGAATAGTTTAATATTCCACTGCAGAGCTACAAGGTCTCAGTGCTACTTCGCTTCGCTTTTCTTTGTGCGGCCAGCATTTCTGTTTAGTCTAAGTTTTGCAAAATGGCATCGCTGGCACAGAGGGGGAGAGAAGAGCAGATGATGTTTCTGTGGCTTAAACATCAATAGCAGATAAATGAAGCCATTCTACTGACAAATTACTCTCAGCAGAAAAAAAAAAATCAGAAATGGGGCAGCTGCCACTGTTAGAAAACAATCAGTCAAGGAAAAGCCTGCATGAGGTTAAACCATTTCCATGCCCCACACCTCACCTGCTCTCAAAGTATATTTAACTGTATTACATAAACGGAATGAAGAAGGTGATTAATATGCCTTTGCTCAGGGATTAATATCTTGTCATTTCAGCTTCACTGTATAAGAGCAGGCACGCATCCTGAAATTCTGGGACACAGAGCGAGGAAATGCTAAAAATAAGTAGTCAGGCACTGTGCTTAAAGATGATCCCACTGAGTGCCTTTTGTCTCCCCAATCAACACCTGACCTTTACAAATGCCAGACCATTGATCTGTTTTGCCAAAACTGAATTTTACATTCAATTTACACTGATTATATTCTAGCACTGAGTTGTTATGGCAAGAGAGGAACATTGCCTTCCCTTTGTTCTTGTAGGAGCAACACTCTCAGTGGTTATCGTGCTGGCTTACCATCTATTCTTTCACCTTGTTAAAGGATGCACACCAGCAAATTTATTAATATTCAATAACAGTAGTTTTGTGCAAACCCTTCTGAGAAGCTTGACCCCAGCATTCTGGTTTCCTAAAAAATTGCAAACAATCTCAGAATAAATCCTAAGGATGGAAGAAGTTACAGAGAAGCTACACATCTTACACTTTCAGGTTCATTATGTGTAAGTAGGGCGGTACCTAACGGGTTCACTGGACACAAAAGCCAGCTGAGCCAGCTGCTGCATGAAACACAGTCCAAGGTGGGCTCTGCTTAGCTAAGGAAGAGCACAAGAGATAACTGGACAAAAGCCAAGACCCTCATTCAGAATTGTGACAGAGAAACACTCAGTGATTCTTCTGAGACTGAATTTCTTGGTTTTAAGTACAAACATCAGGGCTGAGAGTCCTTTGTTGTTACACCTGAATGCTGTGAAATCCTCTGTACTTTTGAGGCTAAACAGACAAAAAGTACTGCCTACTTTCAGATCCAGGACCACCACAGCTGAAGTCTCAGATAGAAGACACCTCTCCTTAATTTTGATCACAGGTGGCATTCTGAAAACCGCAGCTTCAATATGGCTGAATTCTCAAGAAATATGCTAACCAGAGAGCTTCTTCCAGCTGGGTGTGAAGGCATGCATGAAAAAACTAGCAGTCTTCTAGAGCTATCAAATCAGAACTGAGTTGGCCTTGAACCTTCAATTGTTACTTTACTCAAACTTCAACACACCTGTGATGACAACAGACACAGAAAAGTGAACCTGCTTCAAAAACCAAGCACTCAGCTGCATAGCCTCAGTCCAAACTGGTTTTCACACCAAGTTCTATGGACCAAAAGGGATTTTCATCAGCGAGGAATAACAAAATAAGTTAAACAGAAAGTGACGGTATCAACCACACAATCTACCAGGAGCAAAGATATAGCACAGTATTTTTAATGAATCAGCTCCATGCTAACAGACTAGACCCATGAAATAAACTGGATTGCACAGTAGGTCAATATTTGCTTTAAGCCACACAAATGCAAACACAACCTTTGGGAAACACCATCAGTAAGCCAAAAATAAACATCTGTCACAGGCTTCCAACAACACAAGTTACAGTATACCACAGCGGACTGGTTTTGGCTGGGCTTAGTTAATTTTCTTCATGGTAGCTTGTATGGTGCTCGGTTTTGGATTTGTGACCAAACCGGTGTTGATAACACACTGATGTTTCAGCTACTGCTGAACAGTGTTTACACAGTATCAAAGCCTTTTCTGTTTCTCACACTGCCCTGCCAGCGGGTAGTCTGGGAGTGCACAAGAACTGGGGAGGGAACACAGCCGGGACAGCTAACCCCAACTGACCAAAGGGATATTGTGCTCAGCAATAAAAGCTGGGGGAAAGAAATAGGAAGGGAGGACATCTGTTGCCTTCCCAAGCAACCCTTATACCTGACAAAATCCTGCTCTCAGTTTTATCCTTCCAGTTCTCTTCCCTATCCCACTGGGGTGGAAGCAAGCAAGCAAGCAGCCATGTGGTGCTTAGCTGCCTACCAGGATTAACCCACAACACACAGAAAGGTGGAGTATCTTTTGCCAGGTCAGGGATGTTCAAAATTCAGATTTACAAGTCAACATCAGTCAAACCCTACAAAAGAACAAGTTCCCTCTATCAGCTTCTACTGAACACAAAAACTTCAGGATTTAAATTGGTGAGATCAGTGCTCATCTGCCCACTGGAGAATTAAGAGTGATTATAAGTGAAAGTTCACACTGGGCATTGAGTGGATCTTTCTTATTACATCCCACAAGATAATTGCTCATGAGCCTGATGAAATTTCCTTCTGGCTTTTGATGATCTGTGTTCTCTCCAGGAGGGAGAAAAACAGCTCCAGCCATTTGCTTTAATTGGACCTGACAGTTTGCAGATTGCTGCCGCAAGCCTTGAAAAGCTCAGTAGCTGTGGCTGATGCGAATCCTCTTTTTCCTCAATAGCAGAATTTCAGAGTTAAATTTACATTGCATTACAGTAAAAACAAACACACACACAACCACCAGGTGTTGTTGTTTAAAAAAGAAAAGGCAATTATCTGCTAAGTTTGAATCAAGGTCTTTTTCACTTCACATAAAATACCATTCTCCTCTTTTTTCTAACTCGCCCATACCCTCCATGGAGGATCCCTGTGGCATAAGGAAAACAAACAAAAACGCACAAGCATTGCATTGAGCCACTCCCCTCTCCTGCCAAGAATCACCATCACTTTTCTGGCCATTGGCATTAGGAGGTCAATGGTCAATCACCTGGCATCCCTTGCACTGGCTAGCAGGTGTTTTTGTGCTCATTCAGAAGACTGACAAAAGTCACAATATATAAAAAAAAAAAGTTTAATAAAGTCAAATACAACCCATCCAGGGAAGCTAGAAAATCTCCATTACTTAAAGAACAAGCTCAACATATCTATCAAGAATTGTTTCGATGCAGTTTATCATGCCCTGTCGAAAAGGATGGACCAGGTGGCCTCATCAAAATCCCTTCCAGACCTATTTTAAGTCACCTAGAAATGGAGGACCACACAGAAACATATTCCAACAGTGAGAAATCTGTCTTGGCAGCAGATTTCAACTGTACTCTTACTTAGACATTGCTCTAATATATTTCTCAGAGGCAAGACCATCTGGCCCAGAGCTGATGGTGTTGAGCCCTAGATAAAGCTCAGGTCTGCATCTCTCACACCAGCTATCGACTCCTATTTACCACAAAAATCTGGGTTAAATCACTTAAAAGTTCACAATCCTCCAATCTATTTACACAGTTGCCTTATCTGTCCAGAAAGGCAGTAAGTTTCCCCACAAGTCATTCAAAATCAGACTAACATTACTCCAGGAGTAAAAAAAAAGAAAAAAAAAATCAAGAGAAATTAACACTGAAGTCCTGCTGGTATGAATAGTGGGTTGGAGAAAACACAGTACTGTGGTTCTGTGATACGGCTGTTCATAGGTATTTAGACTCTGGTACCCTCAGCAGTAGTGATACAATAGGATTACAAATCATCCGAGTTAGGAACACAACTTCCAACTTTTCAAAATGAAAAGTAGCTACTTCAGACTCTGGCACAGAGCAAGCTGGAGCATAAAACCTGCTGAATCTCTGATGAACCTTGATAGCTCATCCTACCAACTTTCAGATTCTCCTTCAGGCTTTCAGAATGGTCAACATTGCACTCCTGTCAGTATTCAGCCCGGAACTTGCCCTTTCTGTGCTCTGAAAGCAGATCAAAAGGTTTAAATCTAATCTATCCTGACATGCCTTTGGCTAGAGAGACATCAGCTGCATAGGAACAGAATGAATTGAGTAGTTAGCTGTTGCTTTCCTCCCTGTACTTAACCAAGGTTTGAGGGTCAGCATGTACACCAATTCACTTACAAGTTTGTACATTTTAGAAGTACAGATGTTATCTTTCAGCATTAGATAGCCGAATACTTTAAAGAATGCAAGAACACTTTACAGATGGGAAATGGAGCCATAGTTATACCCAGAATTGGTGGCAGAGCCAGGAGCAAAGCTCACATATCCTAGCTCCAAGTTGTGTTCTATACTGCCTGGCCCATACTTGTCACAGGGGGAAGTATCAACCCATGATCCATCGCGGATCCTTGTATTCCTTGGGGCCACATCAAGGAATGTGGATCGAGGTCTATAAACAAGCCATTTACTGTCCTGCTAGGACACACATAACTTCACTAATGCCATTTTTCACATACAGCCAGTCTAAATGCTAAAAGACTTGTTCCATATTCTCAGAAATTTCAAACAGCACTACAACTCTCATTACAGAGGGAGAAGAAATATTTAAATTCTGTACATCTCCCAAGAAACAAGAGACTCCACCTTCTCACTCTTTGCTTAAGGAGAGAAGAGTATCCAACGATCTCTCTCCAGTCAGAGCTTTTAGTGGGAGTATACCGAAAGTTGCATCAGTCTCCCTCTGACCACACTGTATTACAACACCGTGGCCCCTCCATAAATGCCATTGATAAGCCATGAATCAGAATCCTTGAAAAACAGCTAGGACTTGAATAGTCTGCTCACAGGACTTTGCGTTCTATTCCTGGATCCCTGGAAAACAAACTCAAAATGAAAGGGCATGGCCAGTACTGTCACAAGTGGTACGGTCACGAATTCAGCATGATCCTGACTTCTGCCAGAGCCCAGGAGCAGTTCTGTATCAGAGATGATGAGCAAGGCAAACAGATTTGATGGGAACAGGCAGGCAGGGACAACATGACCTAGGAGAGCTTAATTTCAAGCTGGAGAAAGCCTTCAATTCAGTAAAACCACAGGCAATCAAGACCAGTCTCTGCGAGCAACCGATACTACTGCTACACGAATGCAAGGCAAGAGATGAGCTTGTTTCAGTGATAACTGCCACGGCTCTGAATAGCCCGTGGTGGTCACGTAGCCACACATTGATCAAGGTGGCTCAGAAAGCCATGAAGATTCCCCTTTCCAAGTAAAAATGGAAGGAGACAATTGCAACCACCATACTTGTAGTACTTCCACAGTTTTTGTAACTTCCAAGACTTCTGTCAAAGTTTTAGCAGGAAGAGGCTATGCATGGACTCCCAATTCTTCCAAACAATCCCAGCAGTGGATTAGCACCATTGCAGGCCCAAGCAGGAAAATAAAAAATTCTTTATACACTAATTTGGCACAGGATTTTCAGTCACAGAGCTTCAAACATGCATTCAAAATACATGTCAAAACATATGAAGCTATACAGCAATATCATAATAAGCAGAGAATTAAGCCAACCCAAATATCATACAATTATCAAGATTCTCCTCAGGTCAGTGACTCTGAGAGGTACGCTGTGCAAAGAGAAAGGATGGGAAACATATTTACCTTTTTAAAGCCTAAAAGAAAATAATTATTCAAGAAAGCAGAACCGGTGGTGACACTGTTAGAAGACAGCTAGGTAACTGTTTGCTAATACGTTGCAGGCACATTTGCTAGTCCTAAATGAACTCACGTCCTTCCACCACAGAAACAGACAAGATTAGTATGGAAAACGGGCATAAAGTACTGAAGGTACACCAGCAGTAGAGCTGGGACTACAGTGGGAGTCACCTGACACCCAATCTACAGCACCGTTAGTTAGCCGCCTTAAGGAAGAATTTCCCGAAGGGAACCACCATCCACCCAATGGAAGTTAGTTGCTCCAGAGACAAACCTAGACACCCATGACCAAGGGCAGAAGGCAAAGCTCGAAGCAGGACAAGAACTCCTCTAGCTCTGCCAAGGCTACTGAAGCTTTCTTTTTCCGATTTCTGTTAGCAGTATGACACACAGCATCATTCCAATCATAACAATGTGGGCAATGTGGGTCATTTACAGTAACTGCATCCCTTGATAATTCACTCCTGAAACCACAGATAAAAAATTCAACAGGTAATCAAGTACAAGGAAGGACCTAGAAGGATGAACAACTGCATTGTTTTTCACAGCAAGTAGTTTTAGGAACCAAGGAGCTGTTAAACAGAGGAGAAATAAGAATGGTATCTCATTTGAGCCAAATAAACTCCTCCTATAGCAACAGAGAAGTGCAGAGGATGCAATGAAGCTCTTAGCCAAAAAGAAATAAGGTTGAATAGTAAAGCCAAGCTCAAGTGACCTCCATGAAGGTGAGCCTGAGCTCACTTGTTTCTACATGAGGTAGAAATTAAAATTTACATTCAGAAAGCAAGTTCTGAAGTTGAGAATCTGCAGGGCAATCAGAACAAACGTATGTAGCGCTTCCAATGCGGCAGTACCATCTTCTCTAGGTTTAAGGCTGGCCCTTGTTTTCATTACTCTTTCTCAGTTCAGGAAGATTTCAAATATCATAGAAACACAGGAGAGAAAAAGCCACACGTGCTTCAGCTCCGAGTTATATTCGGCGCACGACCTGTGCTCCCGTGACACAAAATGCCCAGCAGGAATCACTGCCGCCGTTTCGGCGCTCAGCTCTCACCTTGGCAAGTAAGGACTTACCTGCAGTACCTGTTTCAGAGCAGGAAACCAGGATACGTGTTTACATCGTCCAGGGCCGCCAGCACCCACCACCCCGGAGAAAAGAAATAAAAATGGAGCAGGGGCCCGCAGACACGCCCCACTACGGACTCAACCCTGACCAAACGCGACAGACGGAACACTGGCTACTTAGAGCAGAGCTATTCCCAGCTTCGGAAGAAAAAGGGGGGGGGTAATGGGG